>JACEIK010001186.1:176604-191641 GCA_018107945.1 Datura stramonium
ATTTTGCCCCGTAGTCCAGTCCCTGTGGGATCGATACTTGGCTTACTTGAGCCACTTACTACTTGTTCGACCACGTGCACTTACGTGTAGTCATCAGACACCCGAACACTCGGCAAGCTGCACTTTAGGATATAGAGGATGCCAGAGATGAGGTTGTTAACGCTAGCCAACATAGGCGGGGCAACAGAGGTCGTAGATTTGCTCCTTAGTTCTTCGATGATGAGGACCCAAACATTGATGAAGTTGGGTCAACTGGAGCAATTGTACCACCACCACTGCCCGCTGGGACCATATTTGACATCACAAGCACATGATTCAACTTTAAACATTAAAGGGGTGTTCAATAGTCATGTAACGAATGATGCCAACCTGCACCTGATGAACTTTGTGGGAATATGCAAGGTGTACATATTGCCTAGAGTTAGCCAAGATGCTATCAGACTCGGACTTTTCCCCTTTTCTTTGTCAGGGGAAGCCACTCTATGGTTATCAGAGTTGCCTAACGACTCTATAACCAACTGGAGGGAATTCAAACAAGCCTTCTTAGAGAGTGTTTCCCCTCTCTAGAATGTTGCAGCTCAAGGATGATATTTATAATTTTCGACATCTTAAAACTGAGGCACTTCATGAAACCTGGCTGAGGTTCAAGATAAAATTGACAAAGTGCCCGAACCTTAAAATTCCATATGACAGTTTGTTGGAAATTTTTTATAGGCGTTTGAACAATAATACCAAAGTTGTAGCAGAAACAGTTGTAGAAGGAGCATTGATGAGTCACACCTGGGAGCAAGCTGCTACTACTCTTGATAGGGTGACAAAAACGAACAGGGCATTACATACCTAGGAGGCAGATCCAGCACCAAACACATATGCTGTTGGTTTGACTTAAGACCAATGTAGGAAAGAAGAAGAAAATGACCAGGAGTTGGCTCATATGCGCACATCATTGGATTTTCTTACTAATCACAATATAAGAGTTGGAGCCAAAAAGGTGAACGTAGTTGGCAGACAAGGACAGGAGTCGGGTCCAGACCACTCTGATTCCGAGGAGGAGGCAAACTTCTTGGACAGCTAGGTGGCGGGTTATCGAGCCAAGGCCCAAGCATCTGGACAAGACACTTGGCGCCAAGGTTTTGGAAACCAAGTTCGGAACCAATAGTGATAAGTACAATCGGAAGGGGTACAGAGATAAAAGCCGGGTCATGAGCGCTAAGGTGACTGGAGAAGGGATGATGGCTACTGCAAAGATCGAGCTGGAGTGTATGTGCCTCCCAATGCTTGAGAGGGGGAGGCTGGACAGTAAAAACTAAAGGCTTTGGATCATAGTATACGCCTAGGACTGGTGATGTAAATAATGCAGTATCTGTTGGAATTGGAGCGAATCCAGATGTAATTTACTTAGAGAGCATGATGGCTGAGATGCTGAAAAAGGTGAGGTCCACTGATGATCAATTGAAGGAAATCTGTGGTGATATATCAAGTATGGGCCAGAGAGTGGAGTCCCATGCAAAAGCCTTCAAGCAAATTGAACAGCAGCTAGGGCAACTGTCAAAATAACTAAAACCTAGAAGAAGGGTACACTACCTAGCAACACAGTCCAAAACCCAAAGAATGATGGCCACTGCATGACCGTGATGAAAAGGAGTGGTAAGACCGTTGACCCCTTCTACCGATTGTAGATGAATGGAAGAAAGAGAGCGTGATTGAAGAAGATGACAATAACACTGATCTTTTGAACCCGTTTCAAGATATCATGACAATTCACCAATCTTGGGGTAAAAAATTTAGTTCCATGAAAGTGGTCGTTCACGTCAGGAATAGAGGCCGTTAAGGATGTACTTACTTTTCCTTTTTTTTTCGTCAAGATTTGGTTGGTGTTCACTCTACCACTTGTATATCCTATGCTTTGCAAGACTACATAGGGTACAAGATTGAAAAGAATACATTGGATGGATGCCCGGTCATTGAGAAGGAAAGATGCTTGAAGAGGCGAAAGGCCATGGGGAGATACCGTCTGTGATCCATGGATCTCTGATTGGGAAACCGTATCCAAGCTTCGTGGCTAGTCTGCGCTCTTTGGACTTTTCAAACTTAGCAAACTTAAACATCTTAGTAGCTAAAGGAAGGAAAATAAACCAAGACCCTGTTAGTAGCGACGAGCGAGAGCGAATTGGGGGTTTGAAGAAAAACAAACACGAAGCTTCATTCCTCAGTAAAGTGTTCACCTCTTTTTGCCAGGTTTCATTCGATTTGTTGTGATTTGATGATGGAAAAACCAGAAAGCTATGACTTAAAAGCTTACCTTATTTAGAAAAGGAGAAAGGGCTTTTTTATAGATGTTGAGGTAGAGTAAGGGGCGCGGAGCTTGAAGAGTGAAGCGACCCGCGCTAGCCTAGCAACGTTTTTCAGCAGCAAGCTACGGTCTAACGACCCCCTAACCTAGGTTGGGGAGAAAACTCCAAAATCCAAAATTTCGGTTAGGGTTCCAAACCTTTCTCTAATAATAAGGTAAGCTTTCAATCCTCTGCCCTTTAAAGGAGCGGGCGCAGTGTACTGTAATTGTGAAAAGATTGGAAGATCTGGCCAAAAAAAGTGATAGCCCTGTAGATTCGTTCCCATGGTTCGATCCTTCCCAATAAAACGCGGCGTGCTCGAATTCTAATCATTTTTATGTGAGAAAGGGGGACCGCCCTCTAAGACTAAGTATTCCTCAATGACCAATAGCGTACAAGTACCGTGAGGGAAAGGGGAAAAGAACCCTATTTAGGGAGTGCAATAGAGAACCTGAGATCCGATGCGAACAATAAGTCGAAGGAGCGGAGCTTAGAGCCTTTACTTTATGTAAAGCACATTACCCATCCGAGTCTGACAGATTCTATTTTTCTCTTTCTTCAATAGAATGGAGGGGGAGTCAATTTTCTTGTAGAGCCGTATGCGCAAAAGATGCATGTACGGTTTTTCAATTCTATCTTCTTCTTTTTTCTATTCTTTATCTTTCTTTTCTCTTTGCTTTATCATGAGAGATAGGGGAAGCTTTTATTTTGTTATATCATCAGGGTAATGATGCATCAACCCGGTACTGGTTATTATCGGGGCACTTAAGACAGGAAATTAGGTTTTCTGAATATCCCTCTTTCGACCTATTAAGTAAGTTAGTTAGATATCGAAACTCGACCTGAGAGAGACTATACTTCTAGGTTCAGTTCTCCACCTTAACGATAGAAAATAGGATTGATCAAATTCTATTGAGTCTGATTCATAGTGATCATTTATCAAAGAATGACTCTGGTTATCAAATGATTGAACAACCGGGAGCAATTTACAGTATGATCAGTTTTTGAAATTGACAATATAATCGAATGATTCTATCCGGTCAGAATTTCTTCGAATATGTTCTTGAATTCATTCGAGATGTGAGTAAAACTCAAATTGTAGAAGAATCTGGGTTCCTTTTATTGGAACTATGTTTTTATAACTCTTCTTTAATATGGGAGCATAGACATTCCGGTGCAACTTGATTATCCAGATCGAGATCCACAACGATGCATCACAACTATGGATTCCAACTATTCTATTTTTTTCGTTCATCGAATAAGTATGAATCTTTATTGGTTTGATACCCATAATGGTAGCCATTTCAAGACGGAATGTGCTGAGAATGTTGAGTTTCCTGAGGCCCCAATTCGTGAAAAAGGTTTTGAAGTTGAAGAAGGCGCAACACAACATTACAAGGCTATCTCGCGACCACCTCTATCGTTCCCCCAAAGAATGAAGAAGAAAGCGGAGAATGGTAAGTTGCAGATATTCCTGTCAATGCTCAAACAATTAACTGTGAATATACCATTGGTTGAGGCATTGGAACAAATACTGGGATATGCTAAATTCATGAAGGACCTTGTGACAAAGAAGAGGTCCGTGAGTTATGAGCCTATAAATAATGTACTTCAATGTACTGCAATAGATACATGGTTCCTAGCCCAGAAAAAGGAAGATCTGGCTGCTTTCACTATCCCTTGCACAATTGGCAATGTTGAGTTCACAAGGGTACTCTATGATCTGGGAGTAAGCATCAATCTAATGCCATTGGATGTGTTCAAGCAGTTGGGCTTGGGAGCCCCCACACCGACTCCCATGTGGCTACTGATGGCTGATAGAACTGTGAAGAAGCTAGTGGGGATCCTTTTTTATGTGATTGTTAAAGTAGACAAATTCATATTCCCAGCAGACTTTGTTATCCTGGATCGTGAGGTTGATTATGAGGTCTCGATCATCTTGGGGCGGCCATTCCTTGCTACAGGGAGGGCTTTAGTAGATGTGGAGGCTGCCCAAATGAAGTTCAGACTGAATAAAGAAGAGGTCTCCTTCAACATCTGTTGGTCGATGCAACAACTGACGGAATACAGTGTAGTCTCAACGATGGAGGATAAAACTGAGTTCCTTGATGAAGTCTGAGCATTCAAGAGACTTGTGTCGTTCTGTGACATTAAATTAGGTGCTTCTTGGGAGGCAACCCAAGTGGTGGCTTGGTGAATTCTGAGTAACTAGGCCACCTGCATCATGTCGTGGCGTTCAATCAAGCGCTTCTTGGGAGGCAACCCAAGTGACTTAACTAATGTGTGCTTAGTGTGCAAGGAAAACAAAAATAGGTGGCAGAAAACTCCTGAAAAAGCAGGTGCTATGGTTCATAGTACGACTCTTGAGAGGGTTGTACGAGTCGTAGCATGAGTCGTGGTGAGGATCAGAGAGGTGCTTTAGTATAGGAGTTCAGGGTACGGTTGGTCCCATGACTCGTAACTCAAGTGTACGGATCGTAGTAATTACTGTGCCTGTGAATTATGCAAGGCATGGACCACAATGAATAACAGATATCTACGAGTGATAGTACGGACCGTACCTGTGATGACCCAAACGTACACCTGGATTGTAGACACGAGACAAGGAGCCCCTAGAGACCCCAAGTCAACCCATGGCATGAGCATAAATCTAATTCAATCACATAAGAGGAAGACTTAGTATAGAGAACGTAATCGTAACAAAACATAAGGGGAAACAGTACAGTACTTATACAATACGGTGGAGTACAACTTTTAGTCTAATAAGCCTCTAAACATGAAAGGCGGATTGATGGGACAACTCCCCAACAAATACAACATCTAGAAACTGAAGGAATAACATAGAGTGTGAATATATAGCCCTTTGAACATGAGGACTCACCAGGTGCGTTGAGAGGAAGTCCAAATCTATCTACGGGTGAGGATGAACTTGATAACTAGGACTTGTATCATGAGACAATACAACATAGAAAGTATGCGGTCAGTACGTGAAATATACTGAGTATGTAAGGTAAGTAAAACAGATATTTTGAACCATATATGATATTCATAAATTATCATAAGAGTAGTACATCATGCTCGTATCATAAATCATAATAACATATCATATGGCTCAAGGTTTTCAAAACGTTCGTAACATAACATAATCATAATCATAATGGAAGAGGTTTACTAAACATGACTTGAGCCAACATACATAATCATAACATGCATAAATCATGAGGAACAACGGGAGATTCTCTTAACCGAGATACCCTTTATGAGCACACATAAAGCCCGACTTGTAACCCTAGTCGGGAGGGTGTTTGTACCTTGCCAAGGGTAGGAACCAAGAAGGGCGTGATCACACATGAAAAGGGCGATTTGGGCCAGGGACAAACGTGAAAGGGTCCCAACTTACCTACGGTGGTACGTAGTTCATGAGATCTGGGGCTTAACCCGAGCCCCGAACCTACTCGGTGTTCGATACTACTCCCCAAATATATATAGTGCTCATAATAATACATAAATAAGTTCATCGGCTAGTTAAATCATGATAATCATAAACATGTTTGAACATACGTGAACTAGCAATGACTTGAGGCCCGTAAGTCGGCCGAAAACATAATTCATGCTTAATAAAATACTTAAATACTTGTAGATCATGCATATAGTTTAAATTTCCATAAGATCATAATAGATAACATAATGTATTCATGATTTAATTCATAATACATGCTGGGCTTATCAAAACATCAATGGATCAATGGATCATAAATTGGTTTACCATGGGCATGCATACTCAAGCTTAATTGATTAGAATTTCCAAATCAGCCATATTAATATCAATTTAAAGCTCAAAAGATGCTCATAACAAGTAGATAATGATTGGGTTTAAAAATTACAAGACCCATAATTAAATCATTAAATTCTTATACAAACCGAATATAAAACCCCATGAATTTTTAAATAAATTGAGTAATTAATAGAGAAGGAGCATGGGTTTGGAAGAATCCACCCATTGAAGATCTTACATACTTGGGATTATCAACTCCTAACCCTCCTTAAAAGCCCAAGGTTTAAATTGAAGGAATTGAGGTGAAAATCTTTAAATATCCCCTTAGATCACTTGTCAAAACCTTTCATGCATGAATAGGAGTTTAGGAAGGTTTATTTTCTTAAAAACCTAGATTTTCCAAGCTAAAACGACGTAGTTTAGGGCCTTATATCATGAAAAAGTAAAAAATACCCTTAATGAACTTGCCCTGAAATATGGCTGGATGGAACCAACGGACAGCACCAGCGGGTCGTTGGAACCCACCACGACCCGTCGTGTCTCTCGTGGAATGAACTACTGATGAACCATTCTCGGAACCAAATAACGGGTCGACAGGACGACCCGTGCCTCCAACCCATGACTCGTTGCATTATCCGTGGTTAGTCCCCTAAACCTTGGCATCTCATCTTCTAACAGGTCACACCACCACCCGTCACCACAAACAACGGATCGTTGTTTTCCCCCATCAAGCCTACTGGAAAACTTAATCCTCAAACCACGACCACAACCAATGACCTGTGGCTTCTCCTAATGGGTCGTTGGGTTTCCCGTTGTTTACATTGTCGCCTAGCCTGACCCTAACCACGACTACAAAGGACGGCCCTTTGTATGCCACACGGGTCATCATACCTCTCGTTGTCTCCACTGCCACCAACATTTCCCTAACCAACGACAACATACAACGACTCGTGGTTTGATACCACGAGTCGTTCTGTGGTCTGTGCTGTGATATTTTGCTAGTTTTCTACACTTTTCAAATTCAACTCTCGAATCTATTCTTATGCCTTCCCGGGGTATTACAATATCTCCTCCTTTGAAACATTCGTCCTCGAATGTAGGAAACAAGTAGCAAACAGAAACATACAATTATCATACTCAAATTCTGACTATTGTAATTGAAATTTTCACGGAATGGCGACCTCTGAACCAAACCACATAGCTGAACTGATCTCATGCTTCACATACACACTCATACACATAAAAGAAACTTGAACACATGAACTAAACATGAAAACTAAATGGGATCATAGAGTAGAACTAATACCTCAAATTGGAACTAAGTCGGTAGAGAACAAATGTGGGTATCTAGCCATCATATCCGCTTCAGCNCGCTTCAGCTTCCCACGTAGCTCCCTCAACATGATGATTTCTCTATAAAACCTTAACTGAATCAACTTCTTTGTTTCTCAACTTCCGAACCTGATGATCCAATATTTCAATGGGAATTTCTTCATAACTGAGGCTGTCTTTTACCCCAATGCTATCTACCGGGACTACCACGACTAGTTCATCCAAACACTTTTTCAAAAGCAACACATAGAAGACGGGATGAACTGAAGATAACTCCGATGTCAAGTCCAACTCATACGCCACCTTACCAACTCTTCTCACAACCCGGTAGGGACCATCATAGTGGGGACTGAGTTTTCCTTTCTTTCCGAACCGCATGACTCCCTTAATGGGAGATACCTTTAGAAGTACCCAGTCGTCCACATCAAAGTCCAAATCTCTTCTCCTCACATCAGCATACGATTTCTAATGAATCAGAGCAATTTTTAACCGGTCCCTTATCAACTAGACCTTCACCATCTCCTCGTGAACTGCATCTGGCCCAATCATAGCTGTCTCACAAACCTCAAACCATCCGATGGGAGATCTACACCTCCGCCTATAGAGGGCCTCGAAAAGTGCCAAATGGATACTAGAGTGATGACTATTATTATAAGAAAACTCAATCAAGGGCAAATGATCATCCCAACTACGTTTAAAATCCATAACACATGGCCTCATCATATCCTCAAGAGTCTAGATTGTTTGTTCCACCTAGCCATCCATTTGCGGATGGAATGCTGTGTTGAGCTTAATTTGAGTCCCATGTTCCTTCTGAAAAAACCGCCAAAACTGGGAGGTAAACTAAGTACCTCAGTTTGAAATAATAGACAAGGGCACTCCATGAAGTCGTACCAACTCCCGAATATACAACTTGGCATAATCATCCGATGAATCCGTGGTCATGACCGGTAGGAAGTGTGCAGCCTTTGTTAACCTGTCTGCCACCACCCAAATGGAATCATAGTGTCGGAGAGTACGAGGTAGGCCTTAATAAATCCATATTAATCTCTTTCCACTTCCAAGTAGGAACGCTAATATATTGAAGTACACCTCCCCGCCTTTGGTGCTTAACCTTCACTTGCTGACAGTTTGGACACTTGGCTATGAACTCTGCGATATCCTTCTTCGTGGATCCTGGATGGATGGAATATCTGGTACCATGTGCCTCATGCAATATCCAGACTCTCAAATTATCAACGTCTGGCACACACAGCCGACCCTAGTATCGAAGGACACTATCTCCCCATTGGGAGAAAACCTCCACCTTTTGATTCCGCACTACTTCCTTCAACCTTCTCAAAATCGAATCCTCATCTTGCTTAGATTTGACATTGACCACCAAGGAAGATTCTGACCCATTCTGCACAACAATGCCGCTATTTGTCGAGTCGATCAATTTAACCCCACACCTCGCAAGTCGGTGGATATCTCTCCTTCCTTCCCTCATCCACCTGGGACACACTCTCCATAGAGATACTACTAAGTGCATCCGCAACAACATTAGTCTTGCCCAGGTTGTAATGGACACTCATATCATAGTCCTTTAGCAACTCCAACCACCTCCTTTGCCGAAGATTGAGATCTTTCTGTGTGAACACATATTGCAAGCTTTTGTGATCCATTAACACATCAATGTGAACCCTATACAAGTGCTGCTGCCATATCTTCAGTGCAAACACCACCGCAACAAACTCAAGGTCATGGGTTGGGTAATTCTTTCCATGAACCTTTAACTGTCGAGAGGCGTATGATATCACCTTCCCACATTGCATCAACACATCCCAGTATGACTCTCGAAGCATTACAATATACAACAAAACCATCAGTACCCTCGGGTAAAGTCAACACTGGTGCTGAAGTGAGTCGGGTCTTTAATTCCTAGAAGTTTTTCTCACAATCCTATGACCACTGGAACTTTATCTTTTTCTGAGTCAACTTGGTCAATGATGCCACAATAGATGAGAAACCCTCAACAAACCTTCGATAGTATCCTTCTAGGCCCAAGAAACTCCGAATTTCTAAAGGATTCACCGGTCTAGGCCAATTCTTCACCGCTTCAATTTTCTGAGAATCCACCCTTATGCCCTCACTCGACACCACATGGCCTAGAAATGCCACCGAGTCTAGCCAAAATTCACACTTGCTAAACTTTGCATACAACTGACGATACTTGAGGGTCTGAAGCACTACTCTAAAATAAGCGGCATGCTCCTCCTCGCTCCGAGAGTAGAAGGATGTCATCAATGAACACAACCACAAACATGTCCAAATATGCCTTGAATGCCCTACTCATTAGATCCATAAAAGCTATAGGAGCATTGGTTAGTCCAAATGACATAACTAAAAACTCATAATGGCCATACCGGGTCCTGAAGGTTGTCTTTGGAATAGCACTCTCCCGGACTCTAAGCTGGTGATACCCATACCTTAGATCTATCTTCGAGAAACACCTAGCACCCTGGAGTTGGTCAAATAAATCCTAAATCCTAGGCAGGGGGTACCTATTCTTTATGGTGACCTTATTAAGTTGCCGATAATCAATACACATTCGAAGGGATCCGTCCTTCTTCCGAACAAATAGAACCGGTATGCCCCATGGAGACTTGCTCAGTCTAATGAAACCCTTATCCAACAATTCCTTCAACTGTTCCTTTAACTCTTTTAACTCAGCTGGGGCCATCCTATAAGTATGAATAGAGATAGGTTGCGTATTAGGCAGTAGATCAATTCTGAAATCAATTTCCCTTTCTGGAGGAACACTTGGTAAATCATCAAGAAATAAATTTGGAAACTCGCACACCACTGGAACTGACTGAATAGTCGGTGTCTCGAACTCTACATCCTTAACCCTAACTAGGTGGCACATGCAACCCTTAGAGATCATTTTCCTAGCCTTAAGATATGAAATAAACTGACCGGCTGGCACAACTGAATTACCCTTCCATTCCAAAACTGACACACCCAAAAATCGGAATTCCACTGCACAAGTCCTACAATTAATCGAAGCATAACATGCAAACAACACATCCATACCCAAAATGATGTCAAAATTAGTCATGTACAATTATACTAAATACGTGGAGGTAACCTTATGCAACACCATAATGGGGCAACCTCTATATACCCGCCTAGCTACAACTGACTCATTGACTGGAGTAGTACGGAGAATGGTTATGACAGATTTTCAGGACTAACTCCAAAACTACGAGCAATGTAAGGGGTCACGAAACACAAGGTAGCTCTTGGATCTAACAAAGCATAAGCATCAATATGGAAGACTTGCAACATACCCGTGACCACATCTGTTGAAACCTTCTGCTCCTGGCGAGGCACTAGGGCATAAAACCTGTTTCGGCGCTGACCACCAGCCGAACTAGTGGAGGCACCCTGGTGAGGGGGTCGTGCTTCTAGAGAAGTAGAATTGGCTGCATGGAAATTTTTGATCCTATGCTCGGGTCTGCCACACCCGAAACAAGCATCCGCACCGACCTGGCACATCCCGAGATGATTTTTGCCACATCTAGCACAAGTAGGGAAGTGCGCTCCACCTGCAGGCTACCATGATCCCTCAAGCCTGTAGCCATACTCCTCTAGTCTCCCTTGAACCTGGATGGCATGCTTGCCGATGATGGAGCTGGAGTAGTGGACCTGTGCTGGGACTGCTGACGTGATCCACCTCCTGACCTGGCCTGAGAAACCCTATAGCTGTCGGTCCTGGTCCTCTTGGCCCCTCTCTGCCTCCTATAGACCGACTCCATCTGCTGGGCATGTAATACAATACGTGGAAAGTCGATGTCCCGGTGTAGCATTGCAATCCCGCAATCCTTGTCAAAGTAATCTACTACTCTATGCACAAAGCGGCTTACTCGAGCCCGTTGATCCGCCACCAACTCTGGAGCATATTAGATAGCCGAGTGAACTCCAAGGCATACTCCTGTACTGACATGTTGCCCTGCTTCAAATTCAAACACTCAGCCGCCTTGAGCTCCCTCATCTCCCGAGGGAAGAACCGATCCATGAACTCGATGTGGAACTCATCCCAACCTATCGGGCCTGCACCCACTGTCGTAGCACCTCTCCGTTGCTTGAACCATATATGTGATACCCCCTTGAGCTGATACAAGTTCAAATCAACACATTACCCATTATTGACCCCCATAACCTGGTGATATTCAAAATTTCCTCAATAAAGTCATGTCGGTCCTCGTCTACCTTCGACCCTGTGAAGTCTGGAGGGCTCATCTTCAAAAAGTCCCTCCACCGTAGCAGCTACCGCATTCACATTTTGTGGATAATGTTCCACAGTCTGATTCTGGACCTGAGCTGTCATGGCCTGTGCCAACATTTGAATCGCCGCCCTATACTCAGCATGGGTGGCTGGCTCTGGTACATGCTCCTCATAAATGTATGGAGCTGGCTGATTCTCTCTATCATGGGCACCCTCATGATCATGACCATTACCGTTCCTCCTGGCATTTAATCAGTGTGGAGGCGTGATTCTGCAAACACGAATAACACGAATTAGAGGAGTAAAGGACGTTCATCGCACGACATAGATCATGAAAGAAGGGAACATTTCCTAAACTTCTAGTAGCCTCTTCCTCATAAGTGTGGCGCGCTTCACACCCATGAAACAGACTCTACTTAATGCGGCTTTCAGACTCCCTAGGACACATAAACCTATTGCTCTGATACCAAGTTTGTCACGACCCAAACGTACACCTGGATCGTAGACACGAGACAAGGAGCCCCGAGAGACCCCAAGTCGACCTATGGCATAAGCATACATCTAATTCAATCACATGGGCAGAAGACTTAAAATAGAGAACGTAATCTAACATAACGTAAGGGGAAACAGTACACTACTTATACAATACGACGGAATACAACTTTTAGTTTGATAAGCCTCTAAACATGAAAGGTCGATTGATGGGACAACTCCCCAACTAATACAACATCCAAAAATTGAAGGAATAACATAGAGTGTGAATATATAGCCCTCGAAACATGAGGACTCACCTAGTGTGTTGAGAGAAAAATCTATCTACGGGCGAGGATGAGCTTGAGAACAGGGACCTGTATCAAGAGACGATACAACATAGAAAATATGTGGTCAGTACGTGGAATATACTGAGTATGCAAGGTAAGTGAAATGGACATTTTAAACCGTATATGAAATTTATAAATCATCATAAGATTAGAACGTCATGCTCGTATCATAAATCATAATAACATATCATATGACTCAAGGTTTTCAAAACGTTTGTAACATAACATAATCGTTATCATAATGGAAGAGGTTTATTTAAAATGACTTGAGCCAACATACATAATCATTACATGCATAAATCATGAGGAACAACGGGAAATTCTCTTAACCAAGATACCTCATATGAGCACACATGAAGCCCGACTTGTAACCCTAGTCAGGAGGGTGTTTGTACCTTTCCAAGGATAGGAACCATGAAGGGCGTGATCATACATGAAAAGGGACATTTGGGCTAGGGAAAAACATGAAAAGGTCCCAACATCCTACGGTGGCACGTAGTTCATGAGAGTCGGGGCTTAACCTGAGGCTCGAACCTACTCGGTGTTTGATACTACTCCCAAAACATATATAGTGCTCATAATAGTACATACATGTGTTCATGGGCTAGTTAAATCATGATAATCATAAACATTCTTGAACATACGTGAACTAGCCTTGACATGAGGCCCGTGAGTCGGCCAAAAATATAATTCCTGCTTAATAAAATACATACACACATGTAGATCATGCATATAGTTTAAATTTCCTTAAGATCATAATATATTCATTATTTAATTCATAATACATGTTGGGCTTATGAAAACATCAATGGATCAATGGATCATAAATCGGTTTATCATGGGCATGCATAATCAAGCTTAATTTATTAGAAATTAAAAATCATCCATATTAATATCAATTTAGAGTTCAAAAGATGATCAAAATCAGTAGATAATGATAGGGTTTCAAAATCACAAGACCCATAATTAAATGATTAAATTTTTATACAAAGTGAATATAAAATCCCATGAGTTTTTAAATAAATTTTGAGTAATTAATAGAGAAGGAGCATAGGTGTGGAATAATCCACCCATTGAAGACCTTATATTCATGGGATTATCAACTCCTAACCCTCCTTAAAATCCCAAGATGAAATTGAAGGAATTGATGTGAAAAGCTTGAAATGTCCCCTTAGATCACTTGTCAAAACCTTGCATGCATGAATGGGAGTTTAGGAAGGTTTATTTTCTTAAAAACCCAGCTTTCCCAAGACAAAATGACGTAGTTTAGGGGCTTATATCATGAAAAGTCAAAAATACCCTTATGAACTTGCCCTTAAATCTGGCCAAATGGGACCAACAGACAGCACCAACGGGTCATTAGAACCCACCACGACCCATCGTGACTCACGTGGAATGAACTGCTGATGACCCATTCTCGGAACCAAACAACGGGTCGATAGGACGACCCGTGCCTCCCACCGATGACTTGTTAAATCATCTATGGTTAGTCCCCTGAACCTTGGCATCTCATCTTCTAACGGGTCACACCACCACCCGTCACCACAAACAACGGATCGTTGTTTCCCCCCGTCAAGCCTACTGGAAAACTTAATCCTCAAACCACGACCACGACCACAACCAATGACCCGTGGCTTCTCCTATTGAGTCATTGGGTCTCTCGTTGTTTACACTATCGCCTAGCCTTACCCTAACCACGACTAGAAAGGACGTCCCATTGTATCCCACAACGATTTGTCATACCTCTAATTGTCTCCACTGCCACCAACATTTCCCCAACCAACGGCAACATACAACGACCTATTTTTTGATACCACGAGTTATTTTGTGGTCCGTGCTTTGATATTCTTCTAGTTTTCTGCACTTTTCAAATTCAACTCCTGGGTCTATTCTTAGGCCTTCCCGGGGTATTATAGTACCCCTAAGGTATGATTCGTAAGATGCACTCGTACGTCCAAAGGTAAGTTTTTTTAACACTCTGCATTAAGGGTCCAAGGGACTAGTCGTGGGGCCTTCCTACGACTTGTAGTACGAGTCGTGATGGGTCAAATTTCATGAAATTACTCGACTTGGCCCAGAATTTCTAAATCTGCCCTCTAACTATTAAACTCAAACCCAAAGGCACCCTTCTCCCACGCACTCAAAACCCAAGTCATGAACGACACCCACGACTCCCTGAAAACCGTAACTCAAAAAATAAAAGAAGAAATCAAGCAATTTTTGCTCAAAACAACTTCGTTCAAACCCTAAGTCTGATTCCCAGTCGAATTAAGCAACATCAAGTAAGTATATTGCTTGGAAATAGATTAAACTTGAATTCTTGATGTAATAATGAAAAACCCCTTGCGAGTCTAAGTTATTTCTTGAAAAAATCAAAATAGACAATGACCAGGGGTGTGATTAAACTATGAACAACTAGGAAACACAATTGAAATCAATGAGCTTGCATATTGCACTAGCAAACTAAGTTACGGATAGTGAGTATGGAGGGGATGAATGGGTAGCT
>JACEIK010001186.1:195245-215581 GCA_018107945.1 Datura stramonium
CTCTAGTCGGTGAATCAATTGTAGCTAGGAGGATATATAGAAGTTGCCCCATTACAGCATAAGGTTACCTCCGCGGACCTAGTAGAGTTGGCCATGACAGACTTTGATATCATCTTGGTTATGGATTGGTTGTTTGCATGTTATGCTTCGATTAATTGTAGGACCGGTGAAGTAGAATTCTAATTTCTGGGTGAGACAGTTTTGGAATGAAAGGGTAATTCCACTATACCAATCGGTCAGTATATTTCATACCTTAAGGCTAGGAAAATGATCTCTAAGGGTTGCATGTACCACCTAGTTAGGGTTAAGGATTTAAAGTCCGAGACCCCGACTATTTAGTCAGTTCCAGTTCTGTCTGAGTATCCAGAGGTATTGCTCGATGATTTTCCAGGTGTCCCTCCCTAGCGGGAGATTGATTTTAGTATAGACCTTCTTCCCGACACGCAACCTATATTTAGTCCTCCTTACAGGATGGTTGCATCCGAGCTAAAGGAGATAAAATAGCAGTTGAAGGACTTGTTGGATAAAGGTTTCATTAGACCGAGAAAGTCTCTATGGGGTGCACCAGTTCTCTTTGTTCGATAGAAGGATGGATCCCTTCGGATGGTATTGATTATCGGAAGCTTAATAAGGTCACCATCAAGAACAGGTACCCCTTGCCTAGGATTGATTATTTATTTGACCAGCTCCAGGGTGCCAGGTGTTTTTCGAAAATAGATCTCAAATCTAGGTATCACCAGCTCAAAGTCCAGGAGAGTGATATCCCAAAGACAACCTTCAGAACCTAGTACGACCATTATGAGTTTGTAGTTATGTCATTTGGACGAACCAATGTTCCTACAGCTTTTATGGACCTAATGAACAGGGTGTTCAAGCGATAGTTTGACATGTTCATGATTGTATTCATTGATGACATCCTTATACACTCCTGAAGTGAGGAAGAGCATGCCGTTCATTTGAGAGTAGTGCTTTAGACCCTCAAGGATCGTCAATTGTATGCAAAGTTTAGCAAGTGTGAATTTTTTCTAGACTCGGTGGCATTTATGGGCCATGTGGTGTCGAGTGAGGGCATAAGGGTGGATTCTCAGAAAATCAAAGCGGTGAAGAATTGACCTAGACCGGTGAACCCTTCAGAAATTCAGAGTTTCTTGGGCCTAGTAGGATACTACCGAAGATTTGTTGAGTGCTTTTCTTCAATTGCAGCCCCATTGACCAGGTTGACTCAGAAAAAGATAAAGTTCCAGTGGTCGGAGGCTTGTGAGAAAAGTTTCCAGGTATCTAAGACCCGATTCACTTCAGCACCAGTGTTGATTTTACCCGAGGGTACTGATGGTTTTGTTGTATATTGTGATGTTTCGAGAGTCGAACTGGGATGTGTGTTGATGTAGTGTGGGAAAGTGATAGCATATGCCTCTCGATAGTTAAAGGTTCATGAAAAGAATTACCCAACCCATGATCTTGAGCTGGCCGCGGTGGTGTTTGCATTGAAGATATGGCGACATTATTTGTATGGGGTCCACATGCATGTGTTCACAAATCAGAAGAGCCTGCAGTATGTGTTCATGCAGAAAGACCTCAATATTAGGCAAAGGAGGTGGTTGGAGTTATTAAAGGACTACAACATGAGTGTTCTTTACCACCCCGACAAGGCTAATGTGATGGCTGATGCACTTAGTAGGCTCTCTATGGAGAGTTTGTCCCACGTGGAGAAGGGAAAGGAGTTGGTGAAAGATGTTCACCGGCTCGCAAGGTTGGGAGCTAGATTGATTGACTAGACTGATGGCGGTGTTGTTTTGCAGAATGGGTCAGAATCGTCCTTGGTGATTGATATCAAATCTAAGCAAGATGTGGATTCGATTTTGAGAAAGCTTAAGGAAGAGTTTCGGATTCAAAAGGTGGAGGTTTTCTCCCAAGGGGGAGATGGTGTCCTATGATACCAGGGTCAACTATGTCTTCTGGACGTTGATAATTTGATAGTTCAGATATTGCATGAGGCACACGATACCAGATACTCTATCCACTCGGAATCTACGAAGATGTATCGGTACTTGTGAGAAATCTATTTGTGGGATGGTATGAAGAAGGATATTGCAGAGTTCTTAGCCAAATGTCCAAACTGTCAAGTAGTAAAAGTCGGGCATCAAAGGCCGGGAGGCGTACTTAAGGGTATTAGCATTCCCACATGGAAGTGGGAAGATATTAACATGGATTTCATTACAGGCCCACCTCATACTCGCGATACTATGATTCCGTTTGGGTGGTGGTAGACAGATTAACAAAGGCTGCACACTTCCTACCGGTCAAGACCACGAATTCAGCGGATGATTATGCCAAGTTGTATATTCGGGAGTTGGTACAACTTCATGGAGTTCCCCTGTCTATTATTTCAAACCGAGGTACTCAGTTTACCTCCCAGTTCTAGCGGTCTTTTCAGAAAAGGCTTGGGACTCGGATTAAGCTCAGCACAACATTCCATCCGCAAACGGATGGCGAAGTTGAATGAACAATCCATAATCTTGAGGACATGTTGAGGGCATGTTTTATGGATTTTAAAGGTAGTTGGGATGATCATCTGCCCTTAATTGAGTTTTCTTATAATACTAGCTATCACTCTAGTATCCAAATTGCACCGTTCAAGGCTCTTTACAGGCGGAGGTGTAGATCTCCCATGGTGGTTTGAGGTTGGTGAGGAAGCTATGATAGGGCCAGATTCAGTTCACGAGGTGATGGTGAAGGTTCAGTTAATAAGGGACCAGTTGAAAACCGCTCAGAGTCGTCAGAAATCATATGCCGATGTGAGGAGGAGGGATTTGGAGTTTGAGGTGAACGATTGGGTACTTCTAAAGATATATCCCATGAAGGGAGACATGCAATTTGGAAAGAAAGGGAAACTCAATCCCCCATATGTTGTTCCTATATGGTACGAGTCGTAAGATGCACTCATACATCCACAGGTAAGTTTTTTTAACTCTCTACATTACTGGTCCAAGGGACGAGTCGTGGGGCCTTCCTACGACTCGTGGTACGAGTCATGATGAGTCAAACTTCATGAAATTACCCAACTCGGCCTAGAATTTCAAATCTGCCCTATAACTATTTAAACTCAAACCCAAAGGTACCATTCTACCACGTACTCAAAACCCAAGTCACGAACGACACCCACGACTCCCTCATAACCGTAACTCAAAAAATCAAAGAAGAAATCAAGATATTTTTGCTCAAAACAACTTTGTCCAAACCCTAAGTCTTATTCCCAGTCTAATTAAGAAGCATCAAGTAAGTATATTGCTTTAAAATAGATTAAACTTGAATGCTTGATGTAATAATGCAAAACCCGCTGCGGGTCTGAGTTATTGCTTGGAAAATTCGAAATAGACAATGACCTGGGGTGTGATTTTAAACTATGAACAACTAAGAAAGACGATTGAAATTAATGAGCTTGCACATTGGAGTAGCAAAATAGGTTACGGGTAGTTAGTATGGAGGGGATGAATGGGTAGCTTTAATGGTTTAAAACACATGCCTAGACTTGGGGAAGTCTGAGTACCCAAAAACTAAAAATTGAAACCCCTGTAACTGAACAAATATCAAGGCAAGGACAGGCTTCACAAGCATTCCTATGACTCATGGTTTGATACTACGACTCGTAGGATGGCTCATTGGGACTGTCCCAAGCTAAATTAGCAGAAACTAGAGGTATGAACTCTAGTATGACACTGTTATACCCCGGGAACCCAAGGATCAGATCCGAGAGTCAAATTGGAGAAAAACTAGAAATTCGCACTAGGTCATAGGATAGTTCGTGAGGTTGCTCGTTAGGTGGGAACACGAGTCGTGAAGTAACTCGTGATCTGGGTGGGCTTGGTAGAGTTTTTGGGAGGCCAGGGGAGTGACCATGAGTCATGGACAGAGCTCACGACTCGTGAGGTCACCCATGGCGAGAGTGGAATACATGGCTAGGGACTGGGGGCAGTAGGGACCACGAGTGGTGACCAGGAGTCGTGTTTAGCCACCACGATTCATGGGGTCCCTCATAGGGTATCCTAAGCTTGTTTGGGAAGTAGAAATCCCGGAGTAAGGCCACGAGTCATGCCCTCTAGCAACGACTCATGAGGTCCCTCGTGGGGACTGGCAACCAGAAATTTTTACATTTTTAGTAAGGGTTTATTCATAATTCCAAAATTCTTAAGGCCTAAACTATGTCGTTTTAAGGTATGAATAGTGTCTTTTAAGGGGGATTAGTCTATGCTAAGCCTCATTCATCAATGCAATAGTATAGGGAGGAGTCTAGAAGATGATTTAAGGTGTTCTTCCCCAATTTCTCTAAATTCCAGCTTGGGCTTTCAAGGGAGATTAAAAAGTGTTTCCAGGCATGTAGGGCTATCAATGGGTGAATCCTTCCACACCCATGCTCCTACTCTATGATTTTAATTAAAATTTATTTACAAACTCATGGGGTTTTGTATTTGATTTGTATAAAAACTAAAGATTAAATTATGGGTTTTGTGATTTTGAAATGTTATCATAATCTATGGATTTTGATCATCTTTTGAGATTTAAACTGATTATAATGTTGTTGATTTTAATTTCTAAGAAAATAAGCTTAATTATGTGTGCCCCATGATGAATTGATTTATGATCTACTATTTCTATTGTTGATATTTAAAAGCCCAGCATGATATATGATTTGGAATATGAATTTATTTAAATACCCACTACGATTTGATGATTTTCAAGTTATATGTATGATCTAAAAGTATGCACGAAACCTATTATTTATAAATTATGTGTTTGGCCGACTCATGGGTCTCAAGTCATGGCTAGTTCACGTATGTTCAAGCATGCTTACGATTATCATGATTTAATTTGCCCATGAACTCATGCATATTATACTATGAGCACTACATATATTTTGGGAGTAGTACTGAACACTGAGTAGGTTCGAGGCTCAAGTTAAGCCCTGGATCTCATGAACTACATGCCACCATAGGTATGTTGGAACATTTTCATGTCTGTCCCTAGCCTAAATTTCCATTTTCATGTGTGATCACTCCCTTCATGGTTCCTATCCTTGGCAAGGTATGAACACCCTTCTAATTAGGGTTACAAGTCGGGCTTCATGTGTGCTCATATGGGGTATGCTGGTTAAGAGAATCTCCCATTGTTCGTCATAATTTATGCATGTTATGATTATATATGTTGGCTCAAGTCATCTTAAGTAAATCTCTTCTATTATGATTGTGATTATGATTATGTTACGGATGTTTTGAAAACCTTGAGTCGTATGATATGTTATTATGGTACGAGTACGATGTCCTACTCTTATGATTATTTATGAATATCATATATGCTTTAATGTCCGTTTTACTTACCTTGCATACTCAATACATACCACGTACTGAACACATACTTTCTATGTTGTATCGTCTCATGATATAGGTCCTAGTTCATAAGCTCAGCCTCACCCATAGATAGATTCGGACTTGCTCTCAGCGCACTTGGTGAGTCCTCATGTTCCGAGGGCTACCTGTTCACACTTTATGTTATTCCTTCAGTTTCTAGATGTTGGATTTGTTGGGGAGTTGTCCCATCAATCCGCCTATCATGTTTAGATGCTTATCAGACTAAAAGTTGTATTCCTCCGTATTGTATAAGTATTGTACTATTTTACCTTATGTTATGTTATGATTATGTTTTCTATGCTAAGTCTTATTCTCATATGATTGATTAGATGTATTCTCATGCCATGGGTCGAATTGGGGTCTCTCGGTGCTCCTTGTCCCGTGTCTACGATTCGGGTGTACGTTTGGGTCATGGCAGACTCATGGTTTGCCACTAGGAGTCGTACTAGGTATTCATACCAAAGAACTGGAAAGGTTCAAGTCCATATGTGACAGTACGATCCTTCTGACGACTCGTGGAATCGACCTATGGGTCATACCATGAGTTGTGGAAAAATATAGAAAGATTGTTGTTAAAAGGGTACCCTCATACGACTTATGGTACGGATCATACCTTCATGGTACGAGTCATACCTAGGAGTCATAATGATCACCAGAGATATCATGGGTCTCTATAGGAGTCGTACCTCCATGTTACGACCCGTACTGTTGACTCGTGGTAATTTATAAAGGAACTTACTTCTTGATTTTCTTTCTCAGGTATGGAATTATAGCTCTCTTTTTCTATAGGTACAATGACAATCAAGAACAAGGCAACCAAACCAACTGCCCGGAGGACACTACATGATGAAACCTCTAAGTCTGATCAAGCAGGCAGCTCCCCTAGTGCTTTAGTAGAGGAGTATACCGTCGATACATCAGACACAAACGGGACCTGAACCACTAGGAAAAAGGCCAAAGCCCAAGCTGTTGCAACTACTACCACATCCACTAAAGCTCCCCAGCCTGAGGAGGGAGCTAAGGAAGGATATCAGGAGCCGAGAAGTAGCACTAATGCAGAAGAAGGGTTTGAGGAGACCCAATCCGAAGAGGCAAGTGGCAGTGTTGAGCCAGATGAGGAGGCTCCTAACGCTGAGCAGGAGCAGATGCCGCCTAGGGAGAATCGCACTATTAGATGGAGAGTGAAAGAAGCGCAGGAGATCTATCAGTAGGGCATTGCTCTCACCACCAAAAACAAACCTAGGTGGAGCATCCAAGAAGAACCACGGATCCTCATGAACTCATTAAAGTAGAGGAGATGAAGTGGATATTCAGTTTCTATGGCTTCGAATGGATGGCTAGGACTCCAAAGCAGTACTCTTTAGATATAGTCCATGAGTTCTATGACAACTACTTGGAGACCATGGAAGAGAAGGCCCAAAAGGGGCAGAAAGTGAAAGACCAGCCCAAATTACAAATTGTCATGGTTAGAGGTGGAGAGGTCAGCGTATCCGAGCGCACCATCTCTCGGATCCTATATGGGCCATAGTTCATAACTCCACATGCCATGCCAGAATATGAGTACCAGGTAGAGGCACTAAAACTAATTAGGAAGCTGGGCTTTGAAGAAAGAAAGAGGCAGCTACAGTGGCTGGCGGGTGTTATAGCTGAGGATAAAGAGGAAGCAGAATGGGTCACAGGTGGAAAGTAGGTTACCAAAAATTCGCTCAACTTCATAGAGAAAGCTTGTTGGACACTAGTGCGCCACCGGTTAGCACAAACAGTCAATGACAACACTCTTAGTGCATATAGATCAGCTCTGGTGGCATGTATCATGTCCAGATACCCCATCAACATCCTGAGGATCATCATAGAGGAGATGCGAGATCGGGATATGGAATTGAGCAATACCATCCCATTCTAGAGCCTCGTCTTAAGAATATGCAGAGAGGCAGGAGTTCCAATGCGACGAGATGAGATGGGCTTAATTGGAGGGCAGAGGATAGTGGACATTATCCTGATTCAGGATTAAATGAACCCAATGAGTTGGGATCGACTTCCCACAGTAGTTCCACTGACCTAGCTAGTAGGGAGCGCAAAGCTGAATGTCTCCACCTCACAGAAGAAGAGAGAGACACCAACTATAGATGCCGGTAGTTCACAGGAAACTCCAATACTTCTACTACACCATGCCCAGCCATCCGAGCCAGACCCCAGTAGGGTACGTTCTAGTGCCCCAGGACTTTATCCAGAAATTAGCCAAAAGATTGACGATAGCCGAATGAAAAATCCATGCAATGATGGAGAATGTGAAGCCTTGGGTGAAAGCAGAGATAGATACAGCCGCACAGTCCCTGCATGCCAGGCTCGATGGATTCAAGAGTCGATTTATTAGATGCATGGAGGAGCATAAAAACACAAGAAACCTTCGAGAGGAGTTGGGAGCTCTTCGGAGCCAAGTGACCGAGCTAGACTCATGATAGTCAATAGTGCTACCAGCTCCCACTCTTCCAGACATGGATGAGGAGTTAGATAAGGTGATTGACTTGGAAACTTATTGGGAGCCCATGACAGTTGAAAAGGAGAAATGAAAGAAGACGGTGTCCAAGGATGTTGGAGAAGAGAGCCTAAGGAAGAGAAGGAAGAAAGAAAGAAGAGAACGCAAGATGGCACGAGTGGATAGCCTGCAGACTTATGACTCACACATATCAGAGCTGCAGGAGCAAGCTAGAGGAGCAGGCAGCTCTACCATGTCTCAACCCCAGCTTACTAGTGGCAGGGACCCTTCAGGTGAGTCACATTCAGCCCAGATCATCATAGAGGTTGTAGAAACAGCAAAGCCTACTGAGGGGGTAACCACTCCCCCTGTTGACACACTATTGAGTGCGTCGGCCACTGCTAGTGCCATAATTGCAATGGAGGTACCTCGTCCGTAGGATGATAGGTGCTCTTAGAGTGCCACAGGTATTTTCCCTTCCCTCTATTCTTGTAGTTCATGCTTCAAGGATGAAGCACAATTTTCAAAAGGGGTAGGGGTGTACTTGTATTTTTTGGATTTTGGATTTGTTTGAGGGTTTTTCTTGCTGTATTTCTTTTCCCTCGGGCATGCTATCTAGTAGAACCGACATATTTAGGATTTTTATTTTATGATTTTTGGTTAATTAGAAAGTAGCTTAGGAGTACTCATCCAATAAAATTACACTACTTTTGAATTTTTGAAAACAAATTGACCCTGTTTAAATTTTTTTGATAAATTAGTTGTGTACTAGTGACTGCATGCATGATTTCTATGGATCTTTTGATGTCATTTAGTATATTAGCATGATTATTAATGTTAAGACATGCATAAACCAAATAGGTAGAGTGAATATAAGTCATGTTCCATGAGTGAGTAAGGTTTGATACTTAGTTCAGTACTGTGTTGAAGATCTAAAACTTGCTTGGTTGGTCTTTGCATCGGTTAAGGATGGTTGGTTAGGATATGATCATAGGCCATTTTTTAGCTCACTTTTAGCCTAAATGACCCTACAAAAATCATATGATTCCCTTAATACCAAATTTGATCCTTTAATAAACCATTTTTCTTTGATTAACCAATGAACCGTACTCATTTTTTTATAATGAACATATTTTGGCCCTGGTCCCTCCTTAGACATTGTGAACCTCAAGATAGGCAAAATGTCTAAGTTGAGGGTAGCTAGAGTAGGGGTGCATAAATAGTGGGAAGGAGAAAAAGGGAGAGAAAATAGAAAAGGTGAAAAACGAGGTGTGCTGTAACAAATGATAAAAAAAGAAGAAAAAAAAAGAGAGATGAAAAAATTTGACCAAAGAAAATTCAAAAAGAACAAAATAATGCTTGAAAAAGGTTGAAAACACACCACACTCATACAAATGCATAAAAAGGAGTGAAAAGGGAGGAAAAAGAAGGAAAAGCAAAAAAAAGGGGGGGATGAAATAAGTGAAAGATGGATCCAATGTATAATGCCAAGGAAGGGTTAGTCACTTAAAAAGATCCCATATTTATCATGTCCACGCCCTAAAGCCTACATTACAAGCCAAATAAACTCCTATAGTGATCCTACTCCAACCATTTGACAGACCGAAGTGGAGAAAATAAGGGCAAGCCTATTGTATCTGATACACAGTATTTTGAACTTTTTTGAGAGAGTGAGAGTCTCACTTGTTCAGTCCCATGCCATATCTGTTACTATATCAGTGAGTGGGGACTTTCTTTGTTGTGAGGATACATGGTTTATGTTTAATCTTTCTAGTGGTCTACGTGTAAAGCATCGGTGATGACTTGATTGCCTATTAATAGCTAGATGACATGTCTTGATCCTTGCTTATCATGTTTTGTGGTTGCTTGTAGTACGTTAGCTGATATTGGTTCATGGAAGAAGGGTCAAAAGTTGTTGGATTTAGTGTAAATTTTGTTTGGTATTGGCTGTAGTATCCTAGATTTATTTTTTAGCTGAGCGTCGTGCTTAGATTTTTTTCTTTTCTTTACCTGAGGACATAAAAAGTCTTAAGTTGAGGGTGTTTATGTGCTATGAGTTTATAGCAGTTTTGATGCTCAAAACTAAGAAAAATAGCACCAACTTAGGTGTGTTTATATGGATATAAGACACTTTTTCTTTGATTTACAGGGAAAATAAGTGTTGGAGCAAGAATGTGCAAAAGAAGCCTGAAAGTGCAGAAAATGAGCTGAAGTGACAGTCTCAGTATGAGCCATATGTTAATGGTACGAGTCATATTGAGAACTGTGACAAGTTTCAAATGGATGAACCGGGAAGAATGCAACCTACGACTCTCAGTACGAGCCGTACCACAATGGTACGAGCCATAACTTAAGTCGTGGAACTATTCAGAAGGAATTGCACAAAGGCAGAATGCTGATATAGATGGACATATGATTCGTGGAAATCATGTACAAATTGAACCAGGAGCAGTGGTAATCTTCAGAGAGTTTTTAGTGCTAAGAAGAACATCAGATAGTAGAGTCGTGGCTAGGAGGTACGAGTCATACCAGAACGCTCGTGAATAATTTCAGAAGATGTTAGAGTTCTCAAAGCCAAATAATAGAAGCAAAGCACGACTCGTAGGAAGAATGTACGAGTCGTACCAGTGCCCAACACTTATCCAAAATTTCAGCAAGCCTAGGACTTACAGACAGTAGGTACGACCCGTACAATCCTACTACGGGAAGCCTGATCAGTAGTGACTCAAGTGGCGCAAGTTATGGAAAATCACACTGTTAGCTTAGGGAAAGGATTCTTATGTCTTTATAAATACCTTTTATGTTTTATTTTCAGTAGCAAACGATAGAGAACATTAGAGAAAAGTCAGAGGAGCGTGAAATCAATAGGGATTCGAGACAGAAACATAGAATTGAGTTGATTAACTTGTGATCAACCTTTTCTTGGATTCTTTCTTGATATTTATCAATTGTTCTTGAGATTTTTCTTACATATTCAAAAGATTATATCTCAACTACCTTTGTAAGTATAAAATTATGTGTTTAATTATGAATGCATATCACAATCTTGGAACTATGAGAGGCTAAAACCTATATAGCTAGGGTTGTGGGAACCATGATGGATTAACAAGCTAGGGATAAGCAAAAGTGATTCAAAACGGTTTCAAAATTCTTGTATTATATTCTCTTCATGCTTAAACATTTATTAACGATGTACAACGTTAGGATTTCCCTGAATCTTTTACTTGCCTGAGTCTAGAGAGGTAGAGATTAGGAAAAGAGAATTACAACAAAGCCTTGATCTTGATGATCACTGTATTAACTTGAGTTGTGGTTGCAGGATAGTTAAATTTGCAAAATATTGATAATGAATAGTTTGAAACCGCCCATGAGACTTGACCCGGTGATTGAGTATAGTCATCCAATAGGGACGAACTAGTCGTTTGGATGAACACTAGTTATCAATTCTACAAGCAAGCATTGGTATTGACCACGTATGTATACCCAACACAATTATGAACCCATGGGGAACACAAACCCTTGTTATTCTTAAATCTTAATTTGGATCATAATTTTAATCATTTTTAATCCTTATTTTATTAAAACCCCAAAATTGGAGTAACTACCTAACAAGTTCACTTACCGACATTAGTCTAGATCTTTCATATTCCCTGTGGGTTTGACGCCAACCTCTTAGTTGGTGTCTTTATTTACATCGTCCGCTTCATACTTCAGCAAGAGGTGTGAGTTTGAGCGTTATTAGGACTTTTTGGAATTCTTTACTTTCTTGAACCTAGAGAAGTAGAGATTAGGAAAAGAGAATTACAACAATGCCTTGATTTTCATGATTTTGTATGACTTGAGTTGCGGTGGCAATAAAGTTAATTTGAAACATATTGATAACGGTTAGTTTGAAATCGTTCATGAAACTTGACCCGGTGATTGAGTATAGTCATCCAATATGGACAAACCAGTTGTTTGGATGAACCCTAGTTATCAGTTCTACAAGTAAGCATTGGGATTGATCACGTATATATACCCGAAGTAGTTATGAATCCATGGGGAATAATTACCCTACTTATTTACAAATCATGATAACAACCACAATTACGCTCTTGTTTTAATATTGTTTTTTCTTTGAACCTCCCAACTTGGAGATAACTTACAAACAAGTTTAAGTACCGGCATTAGTCTAGATCTTACCTTATTCCTTATTGGTTTGACCCCAACCTCTTTATTGGGTTCTTTATTGACAACGTCCACTTCATACTTTTTTAGAAAGTGTGAGTTCGAGTGTAATTAGAGGGAATGGGAGCTACGCTTTTTGGGGAAAGAGAGAGAAATTTTTGCTTTTTTGATTTTCAACTTTTTATGGGAGAAGGATGAATGAGACTTTAAAATAAAGAAATGGGAATGGTCTTTTATGTAATTTAAAGGTCTTTTGAGTCAATATTGACTCAAATTGACCAATAATTTTCATCTATATAACCCCTGGTGCACCGCCCCCTTCATCTCACCACATACTTAGAATAAAAAAATTTCTCTGGAGATAGGGGCTAGCGTGGCGCGCCATTGTAGCCTCAGCTGACAGAATTTTTTTCTTCTAGAATTGAACTTTTGGTGTCCCATACCAGACATTTTACCTAGGCTTACACTTTTTAGCTCAATGTCCCAGCTTGTTCTTTCCTCTTATGCCTTGTTTGTATTTATAAAACAAATAAAATCATACAAAATGTTAAAAAGGATGGATGCCTCCTACCAACCGCCTTAGTTATAGACATGACACGACATTCACGGGTTGCCTCCCATGCAGCGCCTAATTTAATGTCGCGGCAAGACTATGGTCCCCATCACTTCTTCATCCGAGTGGACTTGTGACTATACCAAGGATCTGCTAAACTTTCATGTAGCACTTACTGCTCCACTAACTGATTACAACCTCCAGGTTCTCCCGCCAGCTTCACCTTGAAATCCTCATAATGATATGGCATTCGTGCTGCTTCGAACACTTCAAGCACTGCCTCCTGATCATATACTGTCATAGACTTCTTGCCCAACTTAAAATGTATGACTGCATCGGTGGTGGATAAAAATCCTCTACCTAGAATGAGGGAACTGCCGCATTTTCCTCATAGTCCAGGATTATAAAGTCCACTGGCAGGATGAAAGGTCCTACCTTAATCAAGACATCTTCAATGATTCCCTCGAGATAGGCCAAAGACTGATACGCTAGTTGCAATTTCATTGTTGTAGGACGTGGTTTACCCAATCCCAGTGTTCTGAATAGGGATGCAGGCATCAAATGGATGCTCACACCCAAATCACATAAAGCTAAACCAACTTCCTTGCTTCCAATAGTGATAGAAATAGTGCAACTCCCATGATCCTTTAACTTTTTAGGAATTTTATTCTTGATTCAAGAACTGCACTTTTCTGTAAGACCCAAACTCCCATGATCCTTTAACATTTTCAAACTCTGTATGCCTCCTCTTATTGGTCATGATATCCCTGAGATACCTGGTGTACTTTGGAACTTCCTACAAAAGATCAACCAACAGAATATTCACATGAATCTACTTTAACAACTCAAAAAACATAATACAGGTTGTGTCCTCTATCTTCTTCTTCAACCTTTGAGGGAATAGGGGAGGTGGTCTAGTTACTTCAATTTTCGGTTGTGGGTTGCTAGACTCCCCTACCTCAGTCTTGGATTTCATGGCCTGTTCCTCATCAACTTTTTCTTTTCTGGGGAAAACCTCACCCAGCTCTTTACCACTGCGCAAGAAAATAACATTTACATTTTCCTTGTTGTTCTTCTTGATATTACCCAGGAGTGCCCCATGTCGTCTGTTGTTCTGCTGTAGGGACAATTGCCCTAATCGTCTTTCAAGATCATGGATGGACTTTTGAATTACATTGACCACTTCCATCTGCTGCACCATTCGTTGCTTCATTGTCTCCTAAAGAGAACTATTCTGTTGCTGGCCCTGTTACCTTTGATAAGTGTTTTGGGGCATTTGGAAATTTTGATTCCCTCCCCATGGGTGATTTTTTCCATTCCGATAACCCCGAATACAGCCATTACCTACAAATCCTCTACCATGACCTTATTATCCCACAAAATATACAGACTCAGGATTAAGAGGACTACCTGAATGGGCGTGGCCTTCTCCACACGCCTCACATGATGGTGGTGGAATTTGTACCTATTGTACCTGCTGCACTTGGCCTCCTGCTGGTGCTGTCACCATCTTACTGTTCGTATTCACCAACTGGCTAATATCTCCCCTGATTGTTTCTACACCATCCACCTCAAGATTTCCCAACACCTTTTTTCTGGTACAAATCCTTTGCCCGAGTCTAGATAATCCTGACTCCCTGCAGACATGAGGTTCAAAAGATCCTCAATTTCATCATAACTTTAGGACAAAATCTATCCCTGTGTAGTAGCGTCAAAAAGTATCTTAGACTCGGGCTTCAGAACCTCAATGAAGTTATGCCCAATTATCTCCTTAGGTAGCATGAGGTGTCGATAATCCCTCAAGTGACCCTTGTAACATTCCCATGCTTGAGCTAGTGTTTCTCCAACTTTCTGTATGAAGTTGGAGATCGTATGTTACACCCCGTAAGTTTCTATTGCTTAACCAATGTGTGCATATGTATGTTGTGAGTTTTGGAGTACTGTGCATGCGGATAAGGGCTTGAGGGGATGGTGTACGAGAACGGTGTCGAGCGACCAGGAGGTCGGGGCTGGAGATAGGCTGCATTGGGCGCCGCGTTATGCTCGTAAAGAAGCGCGATGGGGGGCATGCCATGGACCCCCCTGCACCTCCTCCCACCTATATATATTTAAGTGTATGTTTGGTGAATAATTTTAAAATTTTCCAAATAAAGAGATACGGCTTGGGCGACAAATTCATGAAGGTTTCCTCAAATTAAGGCAAAATTACACTATCAAACGTCATTTAATTACGTAATCTTCTCAGGTAATAATTCCTAGGCCTACAAGGAATGTCCCTGCGGGGAGTTATTTCTTGAAATCTCACCTAGTTTGTCGAAGCCCCGCCAAGTAAAATTGGAGAAATCACTTCTAATTGAGTTCGAAGAGGAAAAATTTACGGGTAAGTATTTCTACCTTCTAATGTCTCTTGAATTTGTAAGTTTTCAGCTGAATTAGATGCCGTTGGAATCATAGTTGATATTCTTAAAGGATATTGTTATTAGCCAGTTTATGGTATTGATAATAGTTTCATTCTCCAACGTAAGGGCAACAATTTGGAGGAATCACCGGCTTTAGGTTGGAGCTATTTAGGTGAACAGAAATTGTCAACTAAGGTATGTTAAGGATAACCTCTTTTGACAAGTATTCTCATTGTATAGTGATACAACCCATACCTATGCAAGGTAAGTTGAACGTATGTATGTTATGATTAGCTACTTCAAGTAGATAATAATTATATATGTTATGGTTAGCTGTTGTAAGACAAATTAAGATTACATCATAGTATCTCTCATCGGGAAAGAATATATTAAATATGACTAAAGAGAGGAGCATCGTAGAGATTTCCCTGCTCACCTATTTATAGTTTAGAGAGATTCTGATGTCTTCCTACCGTGCTGAGGCCTTAGAAGCGTGTGGTTAGCTATTGGGCCTAATTTGGTAAGTTGCACAAAATAGGGCGTAGTTGGGCAATATAACTTTCCATTTGATGCCTATATAGACAGTAAATCTTGCCCGCAGGACGTTAGCGTACCTTGTCGCCTCCAGGGCCAAAATCTTGATAGTGTAGTCTTACCTTTGAGTCAATGTCACCAGGGTTGCCTAATTAACTGAGTGAGAACTTTCCATATGATTAGCTATTGTCAATAACCGTTAGCCTCAACCGAATTATGTCTTATCGTATAGGTTGCTCAGGAAATCACCCTAGCTGTTAGAAATCTGATAGACTATGTAACATCCTAGGGGGGAACCTTGTCAGGTATTAGACATAGGGCTAATTCACCTGGCTACTCTTATAGATAACCAGGTAAACGTTGCCGCTAAGGGCTAGGTTCAGATATACCATCCTACGAGGCTATGAACCGCCTAGAGCAACCATCCAAAATCATGATAGACCAAGTTAGTATCAAGGGACTAGAACCTTAGTATCATAGCATTACCGCCAGGAAGAATTATAGCATGTTGCTTGTGGGAAGTTACGGCTGACTACTTAGAATATATTTTGTTGGTAGCAGCCCTATAGTCATCCTAAGCGAAGGAATCATAGAGACGGTTGCCTACGACCTTGTTGTTTGCTTATGAACTACCATTGTACAAATTTTTGAAGTGCAATTCTCTGAAGTTTGAGGGACGGCGCACATAGCAATAGACTGAGATTTTGTTCTTTGATGTTTGGGACTTGGTGTGGGGCGCCATTGTTATACCCCGAGAGCTTAAGGATTGGACCGAGGAGTTGAAACAGGGAAAATGTAATGTTGATGTTGCAGACACCGGATGAGTCATGAGACAACTCGTGAAGACAGCCCACAAGTTGTCAGATGACTCATGGGGAGGACAGTGAGGAGTTTGTGAAGTTTGAAGAAAAAGGGTCCCCACAGGCGTGGCAATGACTCGTGGTCATAGCCCACGAGTCGTTAGGTCAATCGTGGGGTGGGAGAGAAGGAAGTAAGGAAGTGTACCCAACGATTGGTGACTGCGAGTCGTGGTCACCCCTGACGAGTCGTGAAGTGACCCTTCATGAGCCCAAGAGACAAGGTAAGGCAGTACACTTGACGAGCTGGGTGACGAATCGTTGCCATTGACCACGAGTCATCAGGCCGTTCGTTAGGACCACCTGGCAGTAATTTCCTGCGAATTTAGTAAGGGCCTTTTCATAATTCCTAAATTCAAAACCCTAAACTACGTCGTTTAAGGCTCGTTTTAGTGGGTTTAATGAGGGGAAAACCTATTCTAAGTTATTTCCTTCCATGCATGCAAACTTGAAAGGTTGAAGATGTGATATAGAGAAAGTTCTCAAGGTTCTCATTCAAATCCTTCTTGGGAAATCAGGGAAGTGGTAGAATCAAGTCTTTTTAGGTATGTAGGGTTATGAATGAGTGTATTTGTTCACACCCATGCCCATTCTCTAGTAATCAATGGAAGTCTACTAAAAATCTATCTAGGTTTTAATTCGATGCTTATGAAAATCTAATGATTTGCAAATGGGTTGTTTTAAATTGTGATTTAAATTATATTTTATGTATTTTGATAAGTTTTTACAACTATTTTGATTATCGAATTATTGATTTCTATTTCTACTAAATTAAGCCTAATTATGTAAGATCTATGATGAGTTAATTCATGATCTTCACTTCTATTATTGATATTTACGAGCCCAACATGATTTTTAATTTTAAATATGAACTTATCAAATTACCTATCGTGATTTGATGATTGACAAGTTATATGTATGATCTACAAGTATGTATGAAACTTATGATTTATGAATTATGTTTTAGACCGACTCACGGGCCTTGTTGCATGGCTAGTTCACGTATTTACGAGAATGCCTATGATTATCATGATTTAACTAGCCTATGAACTCATGCATATTATACTATGAACACTATATATGTTTTGGGATTAATATCGAACAAAGAGTAGGTTCGGGGCCTAGGTTCTGCCCTAGATCTAATAAACTACATGCCACCGTAGGTATGTTGGGACCTCATTTGTGACTGTCTCCGATCCAATTGGCCATGTTAATGGTGATATGACACTTTCATGGTCCTACCCTTGGCAAGGTACGGACACCCTCCCGACTAGGGTTACAAGTCGGGCTTCATGTGTGCTCATATGGGGTATGTCAGTTAAGAGAATCTCTCACTGTTCCTCATGATTTATGCATGTCTATGTTTATGTATATTGTCTCAAGTTATGTTCAATACGACTTTCCTCTCATAATTATGATTTCGATTATTTTATGAATGCTTTGAAAACCTTGAGCCCTATGATATGTTATGTTAGTATATTTATGATATGAGCATGATGCCCTACTCCTATGATGCTTTTGAGCTTTTACACATTTTAAATGTCTTTTTTACTTATCCAGCATACTCGGTACATTCCACGTACTAACCACATACTTTCTATATAGTATCATCTTATGATAAAGATTTCGGTTTTTAGGCTCATTCTCGTACCTAGATCATATCAAAGTGCACGTTTAGCTTATTGGTGAGTCCACATGTTCCGAGGGCCATTTGACAGACATTCATGCTATTTTATGTTTCAGTACTTTTCCAGGTTAGTTGGGGGTATTGTCCCATCAACCCATCGTATGTAGTAGAGGCTTTAAGATAGTAAGTGGTACTCATTTTGCATGTCTGTCCAGAGATTTCCTTACATTACGATATGTTATGATTATGTTTACGTTTCCGCTATGCCTTTGTGATTAGTCTTCCGCTTATAATGAATAAGGTTATATGTATGCTTTTGTCATGGGTCGACTTGGGGCCTCTCGGGATTCCTTTTCCCGTATTATGATTTGGGTCTACGTTCGGGTCGTGATAGCCATCCATAGCACTAAACCCATCGGATCCTCAAATCTTCATTTCTTGCATCATTTTGAGCCCATTTCGCTTAGTTTCCTTCTCAAATCAACTCAAATAATTTGTTAGTGCATAAAACACACAAATAAATTAATTAAAGCATAAATTAAGGATTATGAACTAAAAACATGATCAAATATGGGTAAAAACATTACAAATGGGCATAGAAATATGTCCAACATTAGACTACTCCCCTATGTCAGTATTTATGCACCTCAGATAGGGTCATTGTACTTAACAATAGCTTATGCATTCAACTATGTATTTAGTATAGCTTATCCTAGATTACTAGCATGTTTAAAACTTCAGTTCCATATCCCATATACTCAGTGCATTCCAAGTACTAACAACATACTTCTTGTGTTATATCATTTTATGATATAGATTCAAGTATGCAGACTCAGCCTCACAGATAGACACATTCTTGATCTTGATTATCTAGTATTGGTAATTCCTCATCTTTCGAGGGCAGGAGATATGTCTTTTAAGTTGTACTTTCAGTTTTTTAGATTTGTAGATTTAGCTAGAGACTTGTCTCAGCAGCTTGTTAGTAGAGTCTTTCAGATAGAGTACTAGTGTTTTCAACTTATGACTTAGTGTTTATCTCACTAATTTATATTTAGCTTATTGATGAGTTGGTAAATTACCAACTCATTCAGCTTTTTGAGCATGAACTATTGCATTGTTTCAAAAAAATTAGGAAGGTTTAATGACTTTTCTCTTTGTTTGTGCAGGTATTTAACTTAGTCAAGAAATATGGAGGAATCAAACTAAAAGCACACTACTGGACGTAAAAAGGATATGTGTATTGTATATTGGCACCTGTGAAACCCAAATGACACTGGAGGATGAGTTCAGCTGAACCTGCAAAGCACAGGTTAGCACCTGCGAAATGCAGGTGCCAACACAGATGGCTTTCAAACAATTATCTTAACCTATGAAGCACCTACGGGCCGCAGATAGGGACCTGCGAAACGCAGGTGCCACGCAAGAGACCCGAATGTTGACAAGGGAAAAATCATCCAGTTGTGGCTCAAATTGTACCTAAGAAGCTTCCAAGGGAAATTTTTGAAAGATGTGCAATAGGAATTTGCATATTTTTACCCCAATTGTACAGTATTCATTGTGTCAATATTGAATATTGTAGAGAGAAATTTAAGAGATAGAAAGTAGAGTACAATTACTTCATATTCTTCCTTTTCCATTGGGAAAGAACCTCCATTATTGCAGATTTTGAGTCTAATTTTAGTACATAATATGATGAAGTTAGATAAATTCCTTATAGGTAAAATTTCTATTTTCTTATTCATGAGTAACTAAATTATTAACTAGGGTTGTGTGCATGATGGATGTTCAAACTTGATTGGGCATTGATGATTTGTTCTTAAAATTGATATGCATGGATCAATTTTCTCTAAGTTCAAATTGAAAACTTAATGGGGGTAAATATTGATTTAACTTTCTTATCTTATTTTTTCTTGAGAAAGAAAAGTGAGATTTGGGAGACGAATCAATAGTGAGAATTTGGAGTATTTATATATGGGTTTGAGCTAGAGATACTAAAAACCCATATCCAAACTCCATTAAAAGATTGAGGCTGGAGATAGCTTAACCCTTCCTCAAGGTTGGTGGCTGATTTGTGATTATGGTTTTGGGATTTGAGAAAACCCAAAGAAAATACATCCTTGTAGTTTAAAAACAAGTGGACATAGCTTTATCCATTGCTATCCATGATATGATTGAGTTTAAGGCATTTCAATCAACCCTAACCTAGTGCCACCCAATCACTTAGACATCCCTAGTTCCCTCTCATTGAGTGCAGCAAGTGACTTTCCCCTGCTTTAGTTTATAAGTTGTAAATTTTTCACGCTTCGCGCGGTCGTAAAAAT
>JACEIK010001186.1:221869-240904 GCA_018107945.1 Datura stramonium
GCAGACAGATGGTTAGGCTGAGCGACTCGTTCACACTCTTGAGGATATCTTTAGAGAGTGTATGATTGAATTCAAGGGTAATTGAGATGATCACTTGCCCCTTATTGCAATTTCCTACAATAATTGTTACCACTCAATTATTCAGATGGCTCCATTTGAGGCTCTTTATGGACGGAGGTGTAGATTACCTATTGGATGGTTTGAGGTAGGTGAGGCTACGTTTATAGGTCCAAATTCAGTTAATGAGGCCATGGAGTAAGTTCTTCTTATTAGAAAAAGTCCAAAAATAGCTCAAAGTCGTTAGAAATCTTATGCGGATGTTAGGTAGAGCGAGATTGAGTTTAAGGTTGGTGATTGGGTGTTTCTGAAGGTGTCTCCCATGAAGGGAGTGATGAAGTTCGGTAAGAAAGGGAAGCTTAGTCCCTAATATATTGGTCCTTATAGGATTTTGAGGTATGTTGGCAAGGTGGCATATGAGTTGGAGCTACCAACAAAGTTTGCTTTGGTGCACCTAGTTTTCAATGTATCTTTGTTAAAGAAATGCATTGGTGACCCAGCCTTAGTTTTTTTGGTAGAGAGAATAGGTGTGAAGGATAGCCTTACCTATGACGATGTTCTGGTTGAGATCCTTGATGATCAGGTTTGGAAGTTGAGGATCAATGAAGTAGCTTCAGTGAAGGTGTTACTGAGAAATCAACTTGTTGAGGGAGATTGTGTGCTACAATACTAGGGTCGTCTATGTGTCCCAGATGTTGATGATTTGAGTGTTCAGATATTGCATGCGACACATCGTACCAGATATTCTATTCATTCAGGATCCACGAAAATGTATCGGGACTTGCGAGAAATCTATTGGTGGGATGGTATGAAGAAAGATATTATAGAGTTGGTAGCAAGATGTCCAAACAACCAGCAAGTGAAAGTCGAACATCAAAGGCCGGGAGGCATGCTTCAGGATATCAGCATCCTAACTTCGAAGTGGGAAGAAATTAATATGGATTTCGTTACATGTCTACCCCGTACTCGCCGGCAATATGAATCCATTTGGGTGGTGGTCAACAGGTTAACCAAGGYTGTGCACTTCCTACYGGTCAGGACCACGGATTCAGTGGATGATTATGCTAWGTTGTATATTCGRGAGTKGGTWYGACTTCATGGAGTACCCTTGTCTATTATTTCAGACCGAGGTACTTAGTTTACTTCTCAATTCTGGCGTTCTTTTTAAAAGGGACTTGGGACGCATGTTAAGCTCAACACAACCTTCCATCCGGAAACAGACGGCCAAGCAAAACAAACCATTCAGACCCTCGAGGATATGTTGAGGGCATGTGTTATGGATTTCAAAGGTAGTCGGGATGATCATTTTCCCTTGATCGAGTTCGCCTATAATAATAGTTATTACTCTAGTATCCAGATGACACCGTTTGAGGCTCTTTACGAGCGAAGGTGTATATCGCCCATTGGTTGGTTTGAGGTTGGTGAGGCAGCCATAATAGGACCTGATTCGGTTCATGAGGCCATGGTAAAGGTCCAGTTGATAAGGGACGGGTTAAAAATTTCTCAGAGTCATGAAAAATCATATGCTGATGTGGGGAGAAGGGATCTGGAGTTTTATGTTGACGACTGGGTATTTCTAAAGGTATCTCCCATGAAGGGGGTCACGCGGTTCTGAAAGAAACGAAAACTCAATCCCCTCTATGTTTGTCCCTATCGGGTTTTGAGGAGAGTTGGTAAAGTAGCTTATGAGTTGGACTTGAAATCGGAGTTCTCTCCGTTCATCCCGTTTTTCATATGTCACTTTTGAAGAAGTGTTTGGGTGATCTAGCCTTGGTAGTTACGATAGACAACATTGGAGTGAAAGACAACCTCAATTATGAAGAAATTACCGTGAAATCTTGGATCGTTAGGTTCGGAAGTTGAGAAACAAAGAAGTAGCTTTAGTTAAGGTTTTATGGAGAAATCAGCACGTTGAGGGAGCTACGTGGAAAGCCGAAACAGACATGATGGCTAGATATCCACATTTGATCTCTACTGGCTCAGTTCCGACTTGAGGTATCAGTTTTGCCCTATGACTCTATCTAGTTTTCATGTTTAGTTCATGTGTGCAAGTTTCTTTTATGTATATATATGTGTATGTGAAGTATGAGATAAATTCAGCTATATGGTTTTATTCAGAGGTAGTCATTCTGTGAAAATTTCGGTTAAAATGATTAGTATATGGCTATGATAAATTGTATGTTTCTTTTACTTCTTTTTTCCTACATTCAAGGAAAAATTTTCCAAAGGGGGAGATATTGTAATACCTCGAAAGTGCATAGGAGTAGACCCGAGAAGCAAAAATGTAAAACTGTTGAAAGTTGGGAAAAGTTGCAGGACGACAGGTACCACGACCCGTGGTAACTAACCACGAGCCATCATTTGTTATCGTGGTAAGGATTCAGTCCAGATGGCAGGGGTAACAACAGGTATTACAATGACCCATTCTGAGGAACAACGGTCCATTGTTAGGAGGCGTGGTAGGGTTGTGGCCTTTCGCAGTGGAGATGATAGGTGGAAACCACGTCCTATTGTATCTTACAACGAGTCGTGGTGAGGATCGTGGAATAGGTGTGTAGAGTTTCAGAAGAAGGAAACAACGACTGAAGGAACGTCTTGTTGAAGCTTTGGACGAATCTTCCTGTGTGTCCGTGGTACGATTCGGAGAATGGGTCTTCAACAGTGCATTCAACGAGAAGACAAGAAGGGCCGTGGGTGGTCTCCACAACCCGTTGGTACCACCCGTGGATTCCATCTGGCCAGATTTTAGGGGAGGTTCATTAAGGGAATATCCATCTTTTCGACGTTTTAAGACCCTAAAACTACGTCATTTGTGTATTTTTCTAAGTGGGTTAAGGTGAGTTAAGTCCTTTATGCATGCCCATTCTCATGCAAAATCTTAGAGAGATTTTTTTGAGATTCGAGGTCTTCTTCCCTAAGATTCCATCTATTTCTTTGTGGGTATTAAAGGAAATTTGAAATCAATCCATTCCAAGGAATGTAGGGTTTAGAATGGGTTATTTCTTTCACACTCATACCCAAATTTCTATGTAATCATGAATCCTCCTATTCAAATTCTATGGGGTTTTACTCAAATGCATGAAAATGTGATTTCTCTTTATTGGTTTGATCTAATTGAGTTTGAATTATTGAATTATGAATGATGGACAGGTTTTATATTGTTTTCCTAAAAAATCATGTTTTAATCTTTTAAATCGAAAATGGCCATTTGATGAAGGTTCATGAAAGTTATGATTTACAATGAATAAGCAATATTTTGAATTTATTGATGACGGAAAATCATAAATTCAAGTTACCCATATTTATACACATATTTTGAAACAATTGAATATGATGAAGTATTGGGCAATGCCCACATGTTAAAAAATAATTTAAGGTTTATGAAGTGAATTACATGATTTATCGACTTATGTTATCGACCATGAAGAGGGCCATTGATTCTTGGATAAGCATATTTTAAAGGGTATCAATGATGATAAATTATATATTTTAGCAAATGAATCTTAATGCATGATGCTATTGATTTACATATGAGCGTATATGCATGTTTTTGGGAGTCGTGTCTAGCATCGAGCAACCCAACGTTCAAAGGACTACGCCGGTTTCTCATAACCACGTGCCACCGTGGGTTTCTAATGATATATTGTATTGATAATGATCCCCTCAAATGTGATATCATGCCTAATGCACGACCCTCGCCTGGCAAGCTAGGGTCGGCTCTGCTCACTTGAGTGAGACAGTTGGGGCATCATGATGGTGTCAGTTATGACGAGCCCTCCCATTGTTCCACATGTTTTATGCATTGTTCTATTTACGTTATTGGCTCAAGTTATGATTTGATAATGTTTACTTACGATTCCGACTAAGAACTCCTTATGAATGATTTAAAATCCTTGAGCCTTATGTTTTCTCACGAAGTTTATGATATATGCATGATTTACTTCTCCTACATTACTTATGAGTTTTGTTTTACTTTTAAATGTCCATTTTACTTACCTTGTATACTCAGTACATTCCACGTACTGATCGCATACTTTTTATGTTGTATCGTTTCATGATACAGGGTCTAGATCTCAGGCTCATGCTCATCCTTAGTCCATCTCAGCTTACTCTTTCAGCTTATTGGTGAGTCCTCGTGTTCCGAGGGACGTTTGATAATACTTTTATGTTGTTTATGTTTCAGTATTTGTCGGGTTAGTTTGGGATGTTGTCCCATCAACCCATCTTATGTATTAGAGACTTTCGGACAAGTATGCAGTGCTCAACTGTGTATTTGTCCAGTATTCCCTAACGTTTTGCAATTATTACATTCCCGCTATGTTTTTATGATTATCATTCCACTTATTTGAATGATATTAGTTGTATGCATGAGTCATGGGTCGACTTGGGGTCTCCCAGGGTCCCTTGTCCCGTGTCTACGATCCGGGTGTACGTTCAAGTCGTGACAAGTTCCTTTGTCCATCATCTCATATAGGGGTACTTAGTTTAACTCTCATATTTGGAGGTCGTTTCAAAGAGGCCTTGGTACTCAAGTGAAGCTTAGCATAACTTTCCACGTGCAAACAGATGGTTAGGCTGAGCGAATCGTTCACACTCTTGAGGATATCTTTAGAGAGTGTATGATTGAATTCAAGGGTAGTTGAGATGATCACTTGCCCCTTATCGCATTTTCCTACAATAATTGTTACCACTCAATTATTCAGATGGTTCCATTTAAGGCTCTTTATGGACGGAGGTGTAGATTACCTATTGGATGGTTTGAGGTAGGTGAGGCTACATTTATAGGTCCAAATTCAGTTAATGAGGCCATGGAGTAAGTTCTGCTTATTAGAGAAAGGCTAAAAATAGCTCAAAGTCGTTAGAAATCTTATGCAGATGTTAGGTAGAGAGAGATATAGTTTAAGGTTGGTGATTGGGTGTTTTTGAAGGTGTATCCCATGAAGGGAGTGATGAAGTTCGGTAAGAAAGGGAAGCTTAGCCCCTAATATTTTGGTCCTTATAGGATTCTGAGGTAAGTTGGCAAGGTGGCATATGAGTTGGAGCTACCAACAAAGTTAGCTTTGGTGCACCTAGTTTTCAATGTATCTTTGTTAAAGAAATGCATTGGTGACCCAGCCTTAGTTCTTTTGGTAGAGAGAATAGGTGTGAAGGATAGCCTTACCTATGACGATGTTCTGGTTGAGATCCTTGATGATCAGGTTTGGAAGTTGAGGAACAATGAAGTAGCTTCAGTGAAGGCGTTATGGAGAAATCATCTTGTTGAGGGAGCTAAGTGGGAAGCCGAAGTAGATATGATTGCTAGATACCCGTATCTTTTCCCTTTTAGCACAGTTCCAGCATAAGGTATAAGTTTCCTTCTTAGTACTCTTTTTCGTTTCATGTGAAGTTCGTGTCTCTATGTTTCTTTCATGTCATAGCATGCATGTATGTTTCATGAATTTAGTTTAGTCATGTATATTAGTCTGGAGTTAGTCACTCCATTAGTTTTCAACTATAGTTGTTCAGTTTGGGATTGTAGTTCTTTCCCCTACCTTTTAGTATGCTTAATCTACATTCTAGGAAAAATGTTCCCAAGGGGAAGATAATGTAAAAACTAGAAGTTATTACAACCAAACCCTAGACATGTAGCATATTCAGTAGAATAATTTGTATTTTTCTCAGAATTACTCATGGTATGAGTTGTTGTTCCTTGGTACGGGTTGTAGAAGGGAGTCGTGGTGAGCCAGCAGTTTCCCCAAATTAGTGATAATGACTCATGGAGTGAGTCGTAGTTTGATGTAACGAGTTGTGGTCAGGAGTCGTGATGAGTTACTGGATGTCAAATCTTGGACCTAGGAGTCAAGGAACGACTCTTTATTAATGAACACCATCAGAGGTCAATATGTTGGTCCACCATAAAGCTTTTGGTGTGATGGGTCGTGGGCAAGAGTCGTGGTATCTGATTGAGTGGTAGACTTGGGGAAAATAATGGGTCATGGTATGACTCATTGTAGGTAACAAAGAGCCATTGAATGCAATCTTGGAATGATAGTATTTGAGATGGGGACCCCGAACCACGAGCCATGGTATGACTCGTTGTAGGAAACAACGAGTCGTTATGAGGCCCATGGTTTAAGAAATATTAAATCTGGATAAAAGAATTGGCTAGCAACAAGAGGAAACCACAAGTCGTTGTTTGTGGGTACGACTCGTGGAATGACCCATGGTGCCTGGCAGTCAATTTTTAATTATGTGTTCACAGGGGTATTTTTGTAAATACCTATATTTATACCTCCTTAATGACATCGTTTAAGCTTCCTAAAGAGTGTTTTAAGAGGGTTTAACCTAGCCTGAGTCATTATTCTCTCATGAATACATTAAATTGAAATCCTCTTCCAAGATCAAGCTAGAGCTCCTCATCAAATTCACTCTCAATCCTCTTGGGCTTTCAATAACTTCTTAAAAATCAAGCTATATAGGTATGTAGGGACATGAATGGGGGATTTCTTCCTTCCTCATGCCCAATTTGTTCTCTAATTCATGAATTCATGTTTCCAATCAAGTGTATTGAAATTCTAGGGTTTTAACCCAATTCTATGCAAATATTAATGCTATGTCTAAGGGTCCAATCCCTTCATATTTTGATTGATGATTTAATATTATTGGGGAAGGATTTACTTATTTTCCCTTCTTATCAATAAACAGCTCTTTGTAAGTATCTTTTTCTTCTACTTTATTACTACTTGTAGTATTTTCTTTTAATTTGCTCCTGCCTTTATAATTAATTTCCAAGTTATTTTTTACGATCCGTTAAATGGTATCAGAGCTATGTTGGCCGGGAGGAGTATGAGTTTGAGTAGCTAAATCTTTATACTATCCCAGAGCCAGTCAAAATTATATTGCTCTTAAGCGGTTATTTCTGTGTCTAGTTTTGCTGATACTCTTACTCTATTTTCTTAGTTTTATTCCATAAGTTGGGTAACCGTTTAATCACAGTCTAGACGTTGGCAAGCATGTATTCTCCATTGGATTAGCTCTTGATCTCGGGAAAAAATAGCATGCCCGAGTGATGCTTTATACCTAAAATTAGTCTTGTTTATCAAATTTATTTTATACATTTTCATGTAATTTTATATAAATGTGAATATATGTGCTAACCAATATGATTAGTCCTTGTTTTGTAGNTTATACATTTTCATGTAATTTTATATAAATGTGAATATATGTGCTAACCAATATGATTAGTCCTTGTTTTGTAGGTTTCAATGATTTTGAGGAACTAATTCATAAGTTGGTGAAGTAGAGGAATGGATTCGGGAGCAATTGGCGAAAGTCGGCAAGGAGCATGCCACGCTGTGCATGTGCCGCGCCCAGCGTCGTGCCACGCCCATGCCAGGCACGCGAGAAGAGGCAGCAGGTAGGCAGGCTCCAGCGCGCCAGCAACGTGCCACGCCAGGCCAGCTCCGCGACTGAAGATTGCCAACGCCCTGCATGAGCAGCGTGTCATGCCGGCAGCGCGGTGACACTCTACAATTTTGGCATCCGGAGGCAAATTCCAGAGAGCCTCCGCGTTACCTCCATGTCACGGAGGCACTGCTCGGCGATACACTCCGTGACACGGAGCCATTCCATGATAGGCTAAATTGTGCATGTTTTTCATTTACTATAAATAGGTCCCTTAGCTCCTAAAAACATTTGGTCACGATTTTATTCTGGAAAACCACCTAGGAGTGAAGGGAGAAGTGGGAGAANGTAGTTGTGAAGCTAAGTTTGGTGAAATGGTTGGAGGTACAGAAGGACCCTAATCAATGGCATAACCCCATAAACCACATCCACGTAGTTAATTGCCCACAACTAGAATTAGCATCCTCGCTCACAATGTAGTAGTGAGGCTAGTTAGTCGTGTTTAGAGGCTCGAAAGGCCATGAACATGCAATTCTAATTATGTGAGACGACAATTGATAGTAATTATGTGAGACGACAATTGATAGTTTCATACTTAACCAGTGCAAATCCTAGTAGCGCATGATTATCCGGCTTTAACTCTATGTTGCTCCTTGAGTGAATTCAGAATATTTCGTTGACCACAATTAGGCTTAATTAAACTCTATCTAAAACTTTTATAATCAACCCTTGCAGAAGTTAATATCACACTTGAACTAGATAGTTAGCTGAATTGGTCCAGTCCCTATGGGTTCGACATTCCCGTTCTTAAAAAGAGCCACTATATTACTTGCACGACCCGTACACTTGCGGACCGCATCATTTCTTACCTGGGATATCTTTTCACCATGTGATAGGGCTTTGAATTCTCTGAATTCTGGAAAAAAAATCAACTAAAATGGAGTAAAAATTGAGCTTTCTAGCTCAATTTTACTTCATATAGGCGGGCTGGCAAGGGTTTGGGCGGCGCCCGTGTGCAGCGCCCGCGTACGTGCCCTCGCGCACGCGCGCGCCTGCTGCTTGCCTGTCTCGGCGCCCGCGCGCATGGGCGTTTTTCTAGCCGACGGTGCTGTCTTCAAACGAGCATAACTTTTTACTCCGAACTTCGATTGACGAGCGGTTTTTTCAACTGTAAATTAGACTCAAATATATTTCATTTGATAGGATATAGGACCTCTGAATCATTACATATTTGGAGATATGTCCATTTAAATTTGACCCTTATTTACAAACTTCACATACTCTTCGCTTTTTCCCTTTGCACGTGTTTCCCTCCTCACCTATGGACAACATACGACCCACAATTCCCTTAATATGACATATAACCATCAAATAATCATCAAAAAAAATTTGGGGTGTAACATATCAAGTCTAAATTATGATTCATGATTTATGTTATGAAATCTCTTCAAGTATTCATCATGGATTTATGAACATCAAGTATGTACATGTTTTACAAGTACGCATGGATGTCATGATTCATGAATTTATGACTCTTGGACAACTCATGGGCCCTTATTCATTGAAAATTACGTATTTCAAGTATGATTAAGTATGTTATGATGTAATTTTCCATGAACTTCATGAATGATTTATGATTATGATATGAGCCTCATGTGCATGTTGTTGGGAGCAGTGTCTAGCACCGACTAGACTCCACGTTCATGTAAACCCCATGATCTCAGAACTACGTGCCACCGTAGGTATATACATTCATTATTGGATCCCTGTGATATCACCATGCTGCACGTCCCTTTCCTCACAAGCCTAGGATGGCTCTACCCACTTGAGCGAGATAGTTGGAGCATCATGTAAGCTCTATCATGATGGTATCGATTATGACGAGTCCTCCCATTATTCCTAATTATATTTGCATTGTCAGGTTATATTATTTTGGCTCAAGTTATGTTTTTATAAGGTTTCTCTTACGACTATGATTACAAATAACTTATATGAATGCTTTGAAAACCTTGCGCCTCTTGCTATGTTATGATATTTACTTCACGTTCATGCAGTCCTATTCTTATGAGCTCTTCTGTGTTTTAACTATCCTTTTTAGTTACCTTGTAGACTTGGTACATTCCAAGTATTAACCGCATACTCTATGTTGTATCATTTCATGATACAAGTTCGAGAGATCTGCCTCAGCCGCACCATTAGTCTTGCTTTCCCCTCAGACCTGTGTTAGCCGAGATTGGTGAGTCCTCATCCTTTGAGGACATTTAGTTATAGTCATGTTATTTCAATTACAGACTTTCTTTTGTCGAGCTAGTAGGGGATGTTGTCCCATCAGCTCATCAATTATGTTAGAGGTTATTAAGACATTATGTATAAATCAGTTTTTCATTGTTGACCCTGTTTTAGATTGATATGTATGCAAACTACCGCTTAAGAATTCTTTAGTATTATATCAGTATCTTCTTATTGTATGCTCTTAGTTGTTATATTCATTCCATGGGTCGACTCTGAGTCTCTCGGGGTTCCTTGTCCCGTGTCTCTATCTGGGCCTATGTTCGGGTCGTGACACTAAAGGCCTCAATGTGGGTCTCCAAGTATTAGATCTACAGATGATCTCCTCAGGTAAGACCTTTCAAGAGATAGTGGAATATGTGAAGAACATAGAGGGAGTGAAACCGGAAGGGTTCCTACAGTGGCCTGTTGCTAGGACTCCGGTACCGCAAGAAATTTTGGGCGTCCAATTCAGTCGTCTATGTATGTGTCAGCCGGAAGGGCCATCAGAAAACACTTCCCGACCAATAGGTATAGTCGGGGGTACTCATCTTATTCACTCAGACTTCGGGGCTTGTCCTATTTTTGTTGTTCCACTCAGAGGCCAGTGATAGAGAAGGTATGCCATGAGTGTGGGGAATATGGCCACATTCTCCAATGATGTCCGAGTTTATCTAGGGCGAACAGATTATTCCACACCCAACTCCTCGAGACCCGACCCCTTCTGGAAGGGGAGGTAGTGCGTTTAGCAGAGATTATCCATAGCTCAGGCAAGGTAGTCATCCAGCCGATAGAGGTGGTGCTCAGCCGAGTAGACAAGATACTCAGGTGGGTAGGGGTGACATCTAATCAAGTAGAGGGTTGGCACAGCCCAACCAGGGCAGTTCGAAGGCAGGTAACCAGGCTCACTTTTATGCATTTCCTAGTAGGCCCAAGGTAGAGGCTTCAGACGCTATTATTACAGGTACGATCTTCGTGTCTGACAAAATGGCTATTGTGTTGTTTGATCTGGGTTCTACATTTTCCTATGTGTCTACTTATTCTGCATTAGGTTTGGATCTTGTTTATGATGTGCATTGATTAACGTCAGTTGAACAAATAACTATTTGAAACAACTACCCTCTTCCTCAAATAGATGATTTATTTGATCAGTTGCAGGGAGCAGTTGTGTTTTCAAAGATTGACTTGAGGTTGGGTTATCACCATTTAAAGATTCGGGTTGACGATATTCCCAGAATAGCCTTCTAGACCAGGTATGGGCACTACGAGTTTCTAGTCGTGTCGTTCAGACTCACTAATGCCCCAGCTGCATTCATGCTCTTGATAAATACTATCTTCAAACCCTACTTAGACTCCTCTGTGATTGTTTTAGTTGATGATATCTTGGTGTATTCTAAGACCAATCAGGAGCATGAGAATCATCTGACAATAGTATTGGGGTTGCTGAAGGAGAAGCAGTTGTATGCCAAATTCTCTAAGTGTGAGTTTTGGCTGGAGTCGGTGTCTTTTCTAGGGTGTGTGGTCTCCAAGGATGGAATCAAAGTAGATCTACAGAAGGTGGAGGCAATCAAAAATTGGGCTAGGCCTACTATTGTGATGGAAATTCGAAGTTTCACAGGATTGGCTAGTTACAACCATCAGTTCGTGAAGGGTTTTGCATCCATTGCTTCAGTACTGACTAAGTTGACCCAGAAGGATGTACCTTTCTCGTGGTCTGAGGAGTTTGAATAAATTTTTCTAAAGCTCATTCATGATCGGAGTCAATACCCTAGATGAGACACGATACTTGAAGTCACAAGTAATCCCAAGCCAACCCATGGTCTATCATAACACTGATAAACTGAGTAATCATATGCGGAAGCTTTAAATAGTAAAATCATTTAAGAAATCTAATTTGATAAAAGTTCATACATCTAAAAAACAATATTGAATGTCTGAATCTATGCCTGAAAGCCATCTACGAATGATTAGTTGTTGGGACAAGCCCCAAGCTAAGTCTAAAGTCTAACTGAAGGAAATTAACTGAAAATAACTATCGTCCTCGAAAGATGACGACTCACCAACTGCTGCTGTTGATATCACCTGAAGGAATTGGCTAACGATGCTGAGGCTGAGAACCTACGGCTATATCATGATATGATACAGCATAGAAGGTATGCGTCAGTACTTTGAATGTACTGAGTAAGTAAGAGATAATATAAACATGAAGAGCAAGTAACTAAATTGAGATGACATGAAATGACCAACTGAAATATTAAAATCTGAACAACTGAAATATAACTGATATGGTTGATAATGACCCCAACTGATGGTTATAGACATATCCTGAATTTAAGATTTTGATCTGAGCTAAACTGAACTGAACTGGACTGAGCTAAACTGAAACTGTACTGACTAGCGGGAGAGTCTATAACCGACACATAACCCGTGAGCTAGATGTGGAGTTTGATGTATATGCCCCATCCATAGGACCCAATATACCTTGCTAGGGTATAAAGGCATGACTGGGTGATCACAAATCTGGGGCCATAGGGCCAATAAAATAACCTACGGTGGCAACATAGTTTTGGGAACCTGGATGCGCTGGAACCCCGGTCCGCTCGGTGTTAAGTCCTACTCCCACTTGATAGTCCTAATCTGACTACTAAGCTAATAGATCAAAATTGGGGTCCAAGACTAAATCAGGGATACATATCTGGAAGTACCCTTAGAGTCTTATCGGACCGAATTATGTAACTGGTGTTCTAAGACTAGCCAGAGCTGCTTATCTGGAAGCATCATAACCATCTGAAGAACAACTAATATCTAATAATTGAGTCTAATAAATGATATTTGGGATGCACTACTAACACCTCAAGAAAAGACTATAGTCAAACTAATCAGCTGACATTCAGAAAAATACTGAGAATGCTAATATCTTGACTGAAACTAGACTAGCATGCAACTGACTGAGATTTGAAACTGATATTAATAATATGGGGATCCCAACACTGATAGAGTCAAGAAATATGAATAACTAATCAATTATGCATGACTCTAATTTACTACATTCAAAAGCTAGGGCTAAACCATCATTACATGAACAAGTATCAATATGTTCACTATATAGTTGAAATATAACAACAATTAATATGAACAATATTCCACATGCTGTCGAAGGAATCTGACTGATAATTTACTCATATTCGATTTCTCAAGGCTTAAAACTGATAAGAAAATCTAGAGACATTTTGGGGAACAAGGAAAGGATAATTACCTTGCTAAATTCCCATATACCTGGTGAAGGATTTCTAAGAAAAAATCCTAGAGAAATTCTGAGAGGATGAAGTCAAACCCTTGCCCTGCTCTGTGCTTCCTGTCTGAGATTCTACGTTCTGACTTCTGAGGGTATGAGAGGAATGAAGTATAACATCAATTACCCCCTCTAAATCCCCTGAATATAATCCAAAATGACGTACTTTGGGGATGAAAAAGGTGGGAAGTTATAAAAATAACCCTGGAAGAAAGTCAGGAAAATCTTCCTGACAGGGACTAATGGGTCGCTCAACTAGTCATTGGTTGAGACCATAGCTCGTTAGGACCAGTTGTTGGTCTTGGGCCTGGATTATTGGCTTACTGGAACTGGCAATGAGGGGGACCACGACTCGTTGGATGAACCAATGGGTCGTTGCTTCTTCCTGTTGTCACTGGCAGAAAAACTTGGGAAACCCAACAACGAGCAACACGACGACTTATTGGTAGAACCAACGGGTCGTTGTATCAACTCGTCATCTCCACTGGAAAAATTTTGAGGATCCCTAGACTTGTCACCACAGGTGGACATAATGACTCATTGTGTGATACAACAGGTCGTTGTTGCCACTCGTTGTCACTGACGGAGTTGGTCGAAAAATACCTAGGAGCCCCAACTAATGAGTCACACCATGAGTCTTTATATCAAACGATGACTCGTTGGTTGACTCATGAGTTCCTAGAAAGGGATCACTAGGCTCTGAGCTAGGGATGCAACGAGTGACAGGATGACTCGTTGCTCCTCACAATGGGTCGTTCCATGTCCCATTGGTTCCTGAAGGATCATGGCAGGGCTGACCACGACCTAAACAATGGGTCGTTAGAGTTGACAACGACTCATTATCTCGGTCGTTCTGAGGCAAAAAAATTTTGGTTTAATCTGTTGAGTCAGAGTTTGGTCTAGGAAAGTTTCGAGGTGTTACAATATCTCCCCCTTTGGATCATTCGTCCTCGAATGAAGGCTAAAACAGCTGGAAAACTAGGAAAAGAGCTTCCATTCCCAAACTGAGACTATGAACTTATTTTTGGAGGAATGACTAACCCCAAACTGATTTAACCATGCTAACTAAGTTGATGCAACCAGGATGCATATCAAAAATCTAAATAGGGCTGATGAGTACGAAACTAAACAGAGTATTGAGGAGGAATTTAGTACCTGATGTTGGAACTAAACTAGAAGGGAATAAATGAGGGTATTTCTCCATTATGTCAGCTTCTTCCTCCCATGTGGCTCCCTCAACTAGGTGGTTCCTCCACAAGATTTTCACTTAAGCGAATTCCTTGTTCCTTAGCTTACGAACCCGACGGTCTAGGATCTGAACTGGAACCTCTTCGTAAGAGAGACTATCTTTCACTCCCACACTGTCTAATGGCACAATTGAGCTCGGATCACCAATGCATTTCTTCAATAGTGACACAGGGAAGTCTGGGTGCACAGATGCTAACTCTAGAGGTAATTCTAACTTATATGGCACACTGCCAATTCGCCTCAAAATCCTGTAGAGTCCTACATATCTCAGACTGAGTTTTTCTTTTCTTTCCAAACCTCATCACCCCCTTCATGGGTGAAATTTTCCAGTAAACCCAATCATCTACAACAAATTCTAACTCTCTCCTCCTCACATCAGCATAAGATTTATATCGGCTTTGCATTGTTTTCAACCTCTACCTGATAAGTTGCACCTTTTGCATAGCTTCATGAATTGAATTGGCCCTATCAAGGTAGCTTCATCAACCTCAAACCACCCTATAGGAGACCTACAGCTCCTACCATATAATTCCTCAAATGGGTCATCTGAATACTAGAGTGGTAGCTGTTATTGTACGCAAACTCGATGAGAGGTAGGTGATCATCCCAATTTCCCTTGAAGTCAATCACACAAGATCTCAACATATCTACTAAGGTCTGAATAGTCCATTCAGCTTGTCCATCTGTCTTAGGGTGAAAAGTTGTACTGAGCTTGACCTGGGCACCGAGTCCTTTCTAAAATGACTTCCATAAATGCGAGTTGGGGTAGTTGTTGGGATTCGTTGGTTTGCCCACCGGGAGGTAGAGAGGGGGTTAGTGTGGGTGTCAATCACGGCCACTTGGGTCGTGACAAATACCTTCAGAAACTCTAAACAATTATTCTAAATAGATAACTAAAAAATTTATTCTTCACAATCAGGTAAGATCATATAATAAGTTATGTTATGTTAGTCATTATTTATCTATACAAAGTAGACAGTTAACTGATATATTAATTACTTATTTAAAACTATCTGCACAGTTTTTATGGATACCTTTGAAAATCAAAACATAATAAATAGTGTGAATATTTCTGCTACAACTACTAAAATAGCTAAAATAGAAAGTGATTTACAAAATTGAAATATTCCCAACAAACATTTTGAAAAGGTTTATGAAACTAGACACTTTAATTTTATAAAAAATTATAATTTTAAAACCTCTAAATTTACAGTCACTATTAATAAATCTATTGAAACTATTAGATTATTAGCAGCTGAATACATCAACAAATATAAAAAAATTACATGTTTCTTCACATTGGACTTGTCCAAATCGCAGTTAAACCTTTGTACCGATTAGGCTTAGATGTACATATATGTCTTCTATTAAGAGAAAACAAACTACTAAACTTTGATGATTCATTGTTAGCAGTGTTACAAAGTAATCTAGCTAATGGCCCGGTATATTTTAATTGTTATCCCAATTTTTCTATAGATATTAATCATTAAAAGGTTATGGATACCCTAATATTAAATGTTAAAAAAAACAACATGAATAGTAAATCAAATACAAGAGAAATAGCCATAATATATAGAGTATATTATAGGCTAATCTAGCTCTAAAAGAAAAAATAGTAAGTAACAAGGGGGTTACCATGCTTATGGAAGCCAATCACAATCACAATAATATTTTTGTCCCAAAAATGATAAAATGGGATGATGTGTTAGTAAAGGACAATTTGCATTTTAACTCCATAACGGAGCCAGAAATTGAGGACGCAAATTCAAATATTGAGCAGGTAATGCAATTTTCGAATGGATCTATAGATTTAAAATTTTTAAGATCCCAATTCTTTAGTCATGCTTATTCAAGTAAAAGGATATCTTTTTCAAGACCTTCATTTTCAAAATCCCAAAAGAAAAGGAGGCAACTCTTAAATACATAGAGAAAAAATTAAAAGGAGTAGATTTCTCTAAAATAATTTCTAAGGTTTAATATAAACCTAAAATTACCAAAAGAACAGTCCCACTGCTAGTGAGATGCTAGGAGTAAGACACTCTTTATGCATGATTATATCGGATGAGGAATTCGAACCTGACATTGAATATTTAGATAAACTCTGGTTAGATCCAGAAAATAGCATAAAAGGCAATGGTATGCAGAAAAATATTCATTAAAGGAAAAGTTATCCTATAGGAAAAATTGGTGCGCCGATATGAAAAGAATGGGATGCAATATAGAGTTTTTAAAATGGTTTGAGTACACATGAAAATTTGATGATCAAAAGAAATCACTAAGCATGATCATTAATAAATGGCATACCAAAACTAAGGTGGTTTAATCTATAATTTCCCTATTAGAAGAAATTAGTTTACCAATAGATGGTAGAATTATTACAGCTACACATTTTAAAATTGATATAGTAGATACTCAAGGTGATCCTATGAATAAGGATATAAATAGATCAATTCAACAAAATAATTATACTAACCAACTACTATACGTAGCATCTAACCAAATCCTTAAGACTGATAATAAATTAATTTTTAATGATAAACCAAGCCCTTCCTATAATAATAAGAAATTAGAAATCCATCTAATATTTAAATTATCAGAATTTTTTATTGATAAATTTTCCAAATTTCAAGAAAAGTTTAAAATCACATATGATCTTATAGAAATGATTATTGAAAAATTAAAAGCTGAATTGAAATTAAAGAATGAATTAAAATTAAAGGATGATAAGCTCATAAGAACAATATTTGAAAAGTCTGATAATGACATGAACAAGTTAAGCTCTAAATATTTCATAAAAAAGAACTATTATAATAAACCCTCATTTTCGGATATGTAGTATGATAAAAATGAATTTCTATCTCATACTTCACACTCTAGAAATGAAATTATTAAATGGAATATTGTTGGATTGCATAATATAAGATATACAACAAGTTACATGAAATGGTAATGGCCATTACGGCCTATAAAATGAAAAACTACCCGAATAAACAAGCTGCCACTTTAATTATATTTGGATTCGCAGGGACACTAAAATATTGGTGGAATAATTATCTCACTGAAAATAATAGAAATAACATAACAAATGCTACAACTATCACTCAAGTTATTAATACTAAATCTAAAGGACAAACTTTTGAAATTCTATGCGTAGAAGACGCCACTGCTATCTTAATTGATAGTATAGCCAAACATTTTATAGAAGAACCTCAACTTTTTCAAGATAGGAGTTTAGAATATTATCTAACCTATCTTTCCCAAAGATAGATGATTTTAGATGGTATAAGGATGTTTCCTTAACAAGGTTATGGTCAGAGAAGACTGTAGTCATGATTATTCAAAAGGAAAATTCATAACTGGTTTACCAACATTATTTGCCGAAAAGGTTAGAATAAAATTAAAAGATAGATTTAATGAAAAAATTTCTTATAGCCAGTTAATAATGGGGACCTTATAAGTTTTATAAATGTCACAGGACTTGAATTATGTACTGATATGAAGCTTAAAAATCAACTTAAAAAGGACAATAAAATATTCAAAAAAGAAATAAAAAGTTTTTGTTAAGACTTTGGATACATCAAGTTGTTACTACGATCGTCAAATGGTATCAGAGCTATGTTGTCCGGAAGGATATGGGTTTGAGTAGCTTAAGTATCAGACTATCTTATAGCCAGTCGAAATTATGGTGCTCTTGAACGGTTGTTTCTGTGTTGAGTTTTGTCAATTAATTCATCTGAAAATTTGGATGAGAACTCTAAGGCTCTGCAGATGGGTTTATAGGTTCCTTGATATAAGTCATGACCAAGAAATCTAATGCCAGTCTGGATAACTTACTCTTTTTAGTGCTTACTATTAATCCATTTTGGTTAACAACCTTTAAAAGGTTTGGATATGTTTGAAGTGTTGGTCAATATCTTCTGAGTATATTAAAATGTCATTTATTTAAACTATAGAAAGATGACTATATGGATCAAATATGTTGTTCATTATGTTATGAAATTCAAAAGGTGCATATTTTAGTCCGAATGGAATTATATTTCATTCATATTGTCCAAAAGGTACATTAAAAGCTGTTTTATATTTATCTTTTTTCGCTATTTGTATGTGCCAAAATCATGATTTTATATCGAACTTACTATAAATGTTATCTTTATAAGTCCTTTTAAGAATATCTCTTTTAGTAGATATTGGGTACCTAATCCATTTAAAAAATTTATTAAGGGGCTTATAATTGATGACTAGCCTTGTTGGCCCTCTTTCTTTTTCTGCATTATTGTTGACATAGAAGGCCGAACAACTTCACGGTGACTTGAAAGATCTAATAATTTTTTATCAAGTAAATCATTGATTTTTTTTACAATATTCCATTAAATCTTGATTCATTTGAATGGGTCTTTCCCTAGTAGGGATAATCTTTTCGTTGAATCCCTCAATATATGGTAATTCAATAATATGGTGTTTCCTATTCCAAAAGGAATTAGGAAATTCTGAACAAACTTCTCATTCTATTACTTCTTGTAGGCTTTAAATTTTGGCTTCTACCTCCGAAAGTTTTAAAACGGATTCAATCCGTTTAAATTTTATCTCGTTCTTCAAATAGTTTATTTGTTGGGAAAGCATATTTATCCTAAAGACAGTTTTTTCTTTTGTAAATGTACTTTCTTCTTTTGACATATTATTTAGGTAGGGAAAAATGATCTCTTTTCCTAGAGCAGTGGTGTGGATGCCGTCTAAATCAGCGACATATAGTTTTATTTGAGTTATAAAGGGGGTGTCTAATATTATTT
>JACEIK010001186.1:241401-292647 GCA_018107945.1 Datura stramonium
TATTGTTGTTGTTGTTGTTGTTGTTGTTGTTGTTGTTGTTGTTGTTGCTGCTGTTGTTGTTATTATTATTTATGCTTACACATCCATTCATAGAACAAATAAATTACTACAATAGTAGAAAGTAGGTCTATTTGAAATATTAAAGTAAGTATAAAAAGAAAAGAACAAAAATATTAAAGGACTTAAACTATTATAAAAAAAAAAACTAATACCTTCTGAAACTCTAGACAATTATTCTAAGGAGATAATTAGAAAATTAATTCTTGACAATCAGGTGAGATCATAAAATAAAGGGATAAGGGCTAAATTTACCCCTCTACCTTTGAAAATTGGTCAGATTTACTCTTCGTCATATTATCCGGTTATATTTACCCCTGTCATTATGAAATTTTTTATATGTACCCCTCATTTAACAGAGAAGTTCATATCTAACCTAAATGACCTATTTTCTAATCTAACTCGCTGCCCGACCCACTTAGTATATTAACACTAACCAAACAAATAACCCTCATACGGGTTACGTTCTCTGAACACTGTAAGTTTGTTAATAGAGATTTGAGAGTGAGGAGAGGTTCAACAGTCACAGTACATTTGTTCTCTAGTAGTAGCATATTTAACGAGGGTGGTCCTTTCTTTTCATTGTTAAATCCCAAGTAATTTTTCTCTTCCCTTAATTATTTGGCTCTTGATTGGATAATTGGTTCTATATGTTCATTTGTCAAGATTACTAAATTTTTTTTCCTTCCATTTTATCAGATTTTTGCTCAAGATTTTTGGGTTTGACTTGTAAAGGTATTAGGAAGTTAGATAGAAGAAAAATATTAATTTTTAAAAAAATTATGAGATTAAAAGTGATTTTGAGAACTGATATTTTTGTTCTTTGATATTATACGAACTGGGTAGAATGAATTCTTGGTGTTGATCCAATAAAAATGGAATCTTTAATAATTAGTAGTAATTTTGAACAGAATAAGATAAAAGATGCTCATTTTCTTCTTTGAATTTGGTAGTATACAAAGTTTTTGAGATTTCAGTGTTTTTATTTCCTAATTTAGCTGGCAAAAATAGTTGTAATCGGTGGAAGTTGGAAAAAGATTTTGAAGAAATTGATGTTCCTTTCAGTTTTTCTTCCCTCCTGGTTAATGAAAATAGAATTACCGTCTGAAGGTTATTTCTTTGGTTAGTTTTAGTATACTAAGCGGGTCGGATTGGCGGGCGGGTTAAATTAGAAAATAAGTTATTTATGTTATATATGAATGTTTCTGTTAAATAAGGGGTATACATAAACACTTTCATAACGGCAGGGGTAAATATAGCCGGATAGTATGAAGAAGGGTAAATTTGGCAAATTTTCAAAGGGAGGGATAAATTTGACTCTTATCCCTATAATACATTATGTTATGTTAGTCATAATTTATCTATACAAAGTAAACAATTAACTCATATATTAATTACTCAGTTAAAACTATCTGCACAGTTCTAATAGATACCTCTAAAAATCAAAACATAATAAATGATGTGAATATTTCTGCTACAACTACTAAGATAGCTAAAATAGAAAGTGACATACACACTTGTAATATTCCAAAAGATCATTTTGCAAAGGTTTATAAAATTGGACACTTTAATTTTATAAAACATTATAATACTAAAACTTCTGAATTTACAGTGGCTATTAATAAGTCTAATGAGACTATAGATTATTCGCAGCTGAAGAAATCAACAAATATAGAAAAAATTACAAGATTCTTCACATAGGACTTGTCCAAGTTGCAGTTAAACCGTTGTGCCGATTAGGCTTAGACATACCTATATGTCTTCTACTAAGAGACAATAGNCTAAGAGACAATAGGCTACTAAACTTTGATGATTCATTGTTAGCAGTATTACAAAGTAATCTAGCTAGTGGCCCAGTATATATTAATGGTTAACCAAATTTTTCTATAGATATTAATGATCAAAATGTTATGGATACCCTAACATTAAATGTTAAAACAAAAACATAAATAACAAAGAAAATACAAGAGAAATAGTCATAATATATAGAGTATATTATAGGCTAATCTATCTCCAAAAGCAAAAATAGTAAGTAATAAGGGGGTTACCATACTTATGGAAGTCAATCACAATCACAATGATATTTTTCTCCCAGAAATAATAAAATGGGATGATGTGTTAGTAAAGGATAATTGACATTTTAACTCCATAATGGAGCCAGAAATTGAGGAAGAAAATTCAAATATTGAACAGGTAATACAATTTCCTGATGGATCTATAGATTTAAAATTTCTAAGATCTCAATCCTTTAGTCATGCTTCTTCAAGTAATAGGATGTCTTTTTCAAGACCTTCATTTTCAAAAGTCCAGGAAGGAAAGGAGGTAAATCTTGAAAACATAGAGAAAAAATTAAGAGGAGTAGATTTCTCTTAAACAATTCCTAAGATTGAATATGAAACTAGAATTACCAAAAGAACAAGTCTCACTGCTAGTGAGATGCTAGGAGTAAGAGATTCTTTATGCATGATTAGATCGGATGAGGAGTTCAAACCTGACATTGAATATTTAGATAAACTCTGGTTAAATCTAGAAAATAGCAAGAAAAAGGCAATGATATGCAGAAAAATATTCATTAAAGGAAAGATTATCCTTTTGGAAAAATTGATGCATCTATATGAAAAGAACGGGATGCAATATAGAGTTTTTTGAATGGTTTGAATACACAAGAAAATTAGATGATCAAAAGGAATCATTAAGCATGATCGCTAATAAATGGCATACCAGTTGAATCTATAATTCCCTCATTAGAAGAAATTAGTCTACCAATAGATGGTAGAATTGTTATAACTACGCCTGTTAAAATTAATATAGTAGATACTCAAGGTGATTCTAGGAATAAAGATATAAATAGATTAATTCAACAAAATAATTACACTAATCAAGTACTATACGTAGTCTCTAATTAAATCCTTAACACTAATAATAAATCATTTTTAATGATAAACCAAACCCTTTCTATAATAATAAGAAATTAAAAATCCATCCAATATTTAAATTATCAGAATTTTCTAAAGATAAATTCTCCAAATTTAAGAAATGTTTGAAATCACAGATATTCTTATAGAAAAGATAAATGAAAAATTAAAAGATAAATTATAAAGAATGATAAGGTCATAAGAGCAATATCCGAAAAGTCTGATAATGACATTAACAAGTTAAGCTCTAAATATTCCATAAAAAGAACTATTATAATAAACCCTCATTCCCGGATATATTGTATGAGCAAAATAAATTTCTATCTCATACTTCACACTCTGGAAATGAAATTGTTGAATGGAATATTGATGGACTTGCAGAACATTAGATATAAAACAAGTTATATGAAATGGGAATGACCATTACGGCCTATAAAATGAAAAACTGCATGGATAAACAAGCTGTCACTTTAGTTATATTTGGATTCACAAGGACATTAAAATATTTGTAGGATAATTATCTCACTGAAGATAATAGACATAGCGTAACAAATGCTACAACCATAAGTCAAGTTATTAAGACTGAATCTACAGGACAAAGTATTGAAAATCTATGCATAGAAGACGTTGCCTCTACCTTAATGTATAGTATAGACAAACATTTTATAGGAGAACCTCAACTTTTTCAAGATAAGAGCTTAGAAATATTATATAACCTATCTTGCTCAAAGTTAGATGATTTTAGATGGTATAAAGATGTTTTCTTCAACAAGGTTATAGTCAGAGAAGACTATAGTCATGATTATTGAAAAGAAAAATTCATAAATTGTTTACCAACATTATTTGCCGAAAAGGTTAGGATAAAATTAAAAGATAGCTTTGATGGAAAAATTTCTTATAGCTAGCTAACCTATAGGGACCTTATAAGTTTTATAAATGTCATAGGACTTGATTTATGTACTGATATGAAGCTTAAAAATCAACTTAAAAAGGACAATAAAATATTCAATAAAGAAATAGGAAGCTTTTCTCAAGACTTTGGATACATCAAGTTATCTTCCCCTTCAAAAGAAGCATCCAAGAAAATTAAAAGTAGATACAAACACTATAAGAATAAATATAAAAAAACTCCATTATTATAGAAAAGGATTTAAAAGGCCTAAACAAGAAGCTAAAAAAGGTGGCTTTAAAAGAAATACTAATGAGTATTGTAGCTGTGAAAAATTTGGCCACGATGAGAAGGATTGTTGGATCTCCAATAAAAAGAAAGACAAGATCAATATTTTAGAACTTGAGCCAAAAAAAAAAGATTATATTCTATTCTTGAAGAAAATGAGAATATTCTTCCTTTGAAGAAAGTTTCAATGACGAAGACCAGCTTAATATTGCATATAGTTTTGACTATAGTGACTCAACTGATCATTATGGATGCACGAGAGTAATCTGCACCTGTGATAGCCACTCAGTAAATGTCATTACCAATAATAACAAGGATATCTTCTTTGATATGATTGATCATATTGAAGATAAAGATCTTAAAAGAAAATATTTAATAGAATTAAAAGATATAATTCTTAACCAACAACATGATAAAAAAACAATTGAGGCTTTTACTGTGAAAAATGTACTAAATAAATTTAAAGAACAAAAGTCTAATGCAACAGTACAAGATCTTCAAACTAAATTATTACATATTAAAAATGAAGCTAAAGAAGTTAAGCAAAGACTTAACAAGCTAGAAACAGAAGCCCTTGCTAATAAACTATTAAATGAACTAAAATCTCTGCAAGGATCTGAATTATATCAATTCCAACTAGGAGAAACATCAAAATTAGAAAAGGAAGAAGAAGAAATTGAGTCTCGAGAAATCCCTTTAGAGACTAAATCAGGAGTAAAATCTATTGCAATAATTAAAGCCCAGAGCTGGCATTTACCTATCACATTAGTTATAAATAAAAATTATACTATTCATAAAATTTCATTATTTGATACAGGTGCGGAACAAAAAACTGCATTATTGAAGGAATAATCCCTACTTAGTACCCTGAAAATAGTACAACGCGGTTATTCTCCGCGATAGGAGAAAGGCTCAAAATAAATTATGAACTCCATAAGGCACACATATGCAATAAAGGAATATGCTTTATTAATAATTTTGTAATAACTAAAGATATAAATGAAGAAATAATTAGGCACCCCATTTACAACCCAAATAAAATCATATGTCGCTGATTAGACGACATCCACACCACTGCTCTAGAAAAAGAGATCATTTTCCCTACCTAAATAATATGTCAAAAGATGAAAGTAAATTTATAAAAGAAAAAAACTATCTTTAGGATAAATTTGCTTTCCCAACAAATAAACTATTTGAAGAACGAGATAAAATTTAAACGGATTGAATCTGCTTTAAAACTTTCAGAGGTAGAAGCCAAAATTAAAAGCCTACAAGAAGTCATAGAACGAGAAGTTTGTTCAAAATTTCTCAATACCTTTTGGGATAAGAAACATCATATTATTGAATTACTATATATTGAAGGATTCAATGAAAAGATTATACCTACTAGGGCAAGACCCATTCAAATGAATCAAGAGTTGATGGAATATTGTAAAAAGAAAATTAATAATTTACGTGATAAAAAAATTATTAGGCCTTCCAAGTCATCGTGGAGTTGTTGGGCCTTCTATGTCAACAATAGTGCGGAGAAAGTAAGATGGGCTCCAAGGCTAGTCATCAATTATAAGCCCCTTAACAAAGTTTTAAAATGGATTAGGTATCCAATACCCAATAAAAGAGATCTTCTTAAAGAGACTTATAAAGCTTACATTTATAGTAAGTTCGATATGAAATAATGATTTGGGCAAATACAAATAGCGAAAAAGATAAATATAAGATAGCTTTTAATGTACCTTTTGGATTATATGAATGGAAAGAAATGCTATTCGAACTAAAAAATGCACCATTTGAATTTCAGGATATAATGAATAACATATTTAATCCATATAGTCATATTTCTATAGTTCATATAGATGACGTTTTAATATACTCAGAAGATATTGACCAACACTTCAAACATATCCAAACCTTTTTAAAGGTTGTTAAACAAAATAGATTAGTAGTAAGCACTAAAAATATTAAGTTATTCTAGACTGCCATTAGATTCTTTGGTCATGACTTATATCAAGGAACCTATAAACCCATTTGCAGAGTCATAGAGTTCTCATCCAAATTTTCAGATAAATTAATTGATAAAACTCAGCTCCAAAGATTTTTAGAAAGTCTCAATTATGTTGCAGATATTATTTCAAATATTAGATAGGTTTATAAGCCTTTTTATCATCGTCTTAAGAAGGATCCAATTCTATAGGGATTAAAGAAAACAGAGATAGTTCAAAAAATAAAATCAATAGTTCAAAAATATACATGTCTAGGAATACCACATACAGAGGCAAAGCAACCAAAGATGTTTTACAAAAGGATGTAAAAAACCTGGTTGCTAAACAAATATTTGCTAGATGGCAAGCTTTTTTATTTGGCTTTGATTTTCAAATCGAGTTTATACAAGGAGAAAATAATTCTCTCCTAGATTTTTTTACTAGAAAATTTCTATAGGGAAATAAATGAGACACGGAACACCAAGAATAAGGCCAGTGAGGCCTCCATTTCAGTCCTTCAAACCAGAAGAAATAATGAAAAGACCCTTTAAAGAAGAGGAAAAAGTGAAAATCAGAAAATAGATATTCAGTTCTGGCAGAATTCTCATCTCTGCCAAAAGCTACTATTCCGTCCCCATTAAAAGAACCTTTAACCAGTCAGACCAGATTACAACCATTAAAATCAGTTTTTAAAGGAGACTTTTTATCATGAGACAAAACTATTTCTATCCAAACAAAGGATATCTATGAAATGAAGCCACCAGAGACATACTCTCAGGCGGTTCTACTAGCGACTCCTGAAAAGAAAATAGAGAAAAATATCTCAAATAAACAGCAGTTTGAGCTAATAGTTTTACAGGTACTAAATGGCCCTAGATAAAAAAAATATGAAGGTTTTAGAGTGCCAACGTTGTTAAAATCCTGGTACACAAAATGGAATTATATAGAGATAGATGATCCCCTTAAAACCCGAAGGTATTATGAGTTTATTTTAACAGATACTGATTCAGTAAAAAATGAGCATAAATTAAAATATCCAGATAATTTCGATAGTATTCAGTACTTGAAGTTCACAATTAAAAGAATTTTAAGTCTGTTTGAATGGTTTGTAGATCATCTACATAAATTTATTCCCCTATCAAGAGCCCATAAACCCCAGACGTATAACTGGTATGATTGTAAGGCAGTCTGGTATAACTTTATGTATCTAAGGCCCAACACTCAATCTTGGTTTGTCAAGTATTCAAAAGATATAAAAAGTGCGATCATCCCCAAATGGTTTTACGAATGGTGGAACCAATTTGAAGGAAATAAATAGGTATTATCAAAATATTTTCAGGGACAATTTGAAAAAATCCAGGTCGAGCAGAATATTTCTACCCTACAAGAAATTATTAAATTATGTAAGTCTTTATTGAAAAAAAAATTTCATACATTATCACCTGGTCCTTTGATATTCATGAATTTGAAAGGATTAAATATCTGAGTAAGACCATCGAAATCAGAGGTTGGGCACCAATACCCCAGCAAGATAAGGGAACTTCAAGTTTTTCGTTACGACAGAAATCCCAACTGCCCAAGAAAGAGTTAAAAAGAAGGCTTCAGCAAGCCATATTTGGAAAAAGATACTGAAAAAATAGATAATGAAATTATTAGATACTGCATCCTCTCGTACAAGTAAATCGAGCATGGAGACATTCTAGATCCGCAAGGGATAGCTCATACTTATCTTCTCAACTAAAGAAGACAGTCGGACTGCCCTTTCAGGAAGATGAAAAGTTACTATAAAATTAATAGCCAAAGAGTGGACCCCATAGAAATCCACCAAAAAAATCATGCAACTAAAGGACAAATAGCAAAGGGACAAGCCACAAAAGGACAACAAGAAATCTTTGCGGACTCCTATAGTAGTTGAAGATAAATCTTCATCAAATACCCATGCCACATTAGGATACTCTACTTACTTCAACATTGCTCAAATCCCTCTATATTTCCCTCTATATTCTCTGTCTTTCCTTCTTATTAATAAACAACTCTTTTTTAAGTATTTTGCTTCACTTCTGCTTTATTATTTACTTGTACTATTTTTCTTTCATTTTACTCCTGACTTGTATTATTTTCATGTTGTTATTTTACATTTGTCCATACGTGGACGATTTAATTGTACATGGGTCTATTAAAAAGCCATCTTCATCTTTTTGAAAATTGCTTTTCTTGAATGTTATCAATTCTGTCCTGATGTGGCATGGGTATTTGATGAAGATTCATCTTCATCTTCCATGGGAGTCTGTAGAGATTTTTTGTTGTCCTTTTGTGTCTTATCCATTTGTTGTTTGTCCTTTTGTTGCATGAAGTTTTGGGTGGATTCATATGGGGTCAACTCCTTTGGCTATTAATTTTGTAGTAGCTTTTCATTTTCCTTTTAAACACCCGAACCCAATGAATTTATGAAAATATGGTGTTAAAATCAATTATTAAGTGTAAGAAGTACGTTGGATGCAAATTAAGGTCATAAAGAGCCTCTGGCACAAAGTTGAGTTGAGAGTCTTCTTATCGATTGAGTTTTCGTATAAGTTCTTATAAGGGTCAACTTCAAACGATCATAGCTCCCATTTTACAAAGTGTTTTAGGTAATTCAACACATCAAATGGAAGTCATTTGAGTCTTCTTTCTAAAGCATCCGACCCTTATATCAATCAAAGTTCTGAGCAGTTTAGTGAAGCAGTACCAAGCTTTAGACGAACCTTAGTATGGGTCGTCCTATCAAACAATGACCCATCCTTTTGTTCTTTGCCAGTTTCGGGCCTTTTATCAGTAGTTTGGGGATATTTTTGTAAACTAATATGCTTTAAACTCCTAAATGACATCGTTTTAGGCTTTCTTAAGGTCATATTAAAGGGATTAGCCTAGCCTAAGTCCTCACCCTCTCCAAAAGAACGATAATTGGAATTTCCTCTCAAGATCAAAGTTAGAGTTCTTCATCAAACCTCTTTAAATCTTCTAGGGATTTTCAAGGAAAGTCTAGGAGTCAATTACTCAAGTATGTAAGGTTATGAATGGGGGGGAAATTCTTTCACCCTCATGCCCTTTCAAGTCTAAATCGATTAATTTTACTTCTTAAGTCCTAAATTGTGAAATTCTAGAGGTTAACCTAATATAATGCAATTTTCCATGATATCTCTATGGGTTTGATTATATCATATTTCAATTGATGATATATGACCATTAGGGAATATTTGACTCTTAATTACTTACTAATTCATGATTTCAAGTTTATGAAGATTTTTCCCTATTCTGCATGATTTATGAATTTCAAGCTTATGAGTCCATCATTTCTAGTATGATGAATTATCAAAGTATGTATGAATATTATGAATTATTAGACTTATTATTTCATTATTTGTGCAAGCCCATGTAAAGTTAAGTATGTTAATCATGATTTTAGCTAAGGCTTACAGATCAATTTTAAAGAGATATTTTGGAGTCAAGACTCCCCATTATTCAGTTTTTAAGCTATGTTTTGGAAATATGATTATGAGCAATATGCATGTTTTGGGAGAAGTTTATAGAACCGAGTAGGCTAGAGGTTCAAGCAAACACCAGGTCTCAGAACTACATGCCACCATAGGATAAAGGATCCTCGATATTAGAGAATGGTTCCCTTAGCCCGAGGAATACGGGATCCTCACTATTGGAGAGTGCCTCCCTTGCCTCAATGGGAGCATTTAGGGGTTATCGTTATTGTATATTGTCGCCCCTGAGTCAAGAGTAATATCATGCCTTTCATTGTTCTTTGCCCTGGAAAGTCTTAGGACAGCTACCCACTTAAGCAAGTTAGTGGGGCATCAGGTAAGCTCTATCGAGATGGTGTCAGTTATGATGAGCCTCCCATTATTCCTTATATTTTCCATTACTTATGTTCATTTCTTATGATATTATGTTTTGTAACATATTTGATTCAATGATCAGTTTATGAGTTTTCATTTATGATTTCAAGTATGGTACATTACATGATTTTTATTTCTAAACCTTGGGCCATTATATTAAGCTTATGATGAATATATCATGATTATTATTACTTCAAGAATATGATGTTTAGCATATTGTCCTTACTCTCATGTCCTATCTTGAATTATGTTCATGTTTTATGACTATCATTTTACTAGAATATTTTACTCACCTTACATACTCAGTACATTTGAAGTACTTACCTCATACTCTATGTTATATCATTTCATAATATAGGTTCAGGTGATCAGTCTCAGTTCGCAGTTAGATACGTTCCGGACTTCATCAGCTAGCAGTGGTGAGTCCTCATTTTCCGAGGACTAGAGTTATCTACTTCATTTTAATTCTTTTACCTTATATTAGTTTCAGACTTGTAGTTAGCTGGGGGCTTGTCCCAATAGCTCATCAGTTAGTATAGGCTTTTAGATATAGAGTTAGTATGTTCAGCTTTGTGACTCAGTGTTTAAATTATCAGATAAACTTGTTATCCATAAGTGAGTGTTTTACTTTTCAGTTAATTTCTGCTCAGGTTTCCTTATAAATTGCATTGTGCTAGTAGTATACTATGTCATGGGTTATCTTGTAGCCATTTTTGGTTCTAGGGCCCATGTCTCGATCGGGAACCCAGCTCGGGTCGTGACAGCGCTATTCACCTACCTCCAATGGAAGGGAACATCGTCTTCTTTATTACCAGCACTATGCTTCATCTTTTGCTGATAAAGGGCTTATTTGGGGGCCTTGTGAATGAGGATGCTAACCGACACATAAAGAAGTTTGTGGATGTTTGCCGATCCTTGACTACGGGTAATGTTACCGAAGAATCTTTCTGATTGAGGCTATTTCCTTTCTCCTTGATAGGAGAAGTTGTAATGTGGTTTGAAGAGCTTCCTGATGTGGCAATATCCTCTAGGAATGAGTTACTTGATTCTTTTCTTGACAGATTTTTTCCTCCTTGCCAGATGCTACAATTGCAAGACAAGATCACTAGTTTTGAGTAAGCACATAGGGAACCTCTCCATGAGGTATGGACAAGATTTAAGATGAAAGTTGCACAATGCCCAATCCATAGACTTCCAGATGACATGCTCCTTCAGTACTTCAGCTCGTTAGACTCTAGCAACAAAACTATCATCAACAACCTAGTTGGAGGTGCTCTTATGGATTAAACTTTTGAGTTTGCTAGAGTCTTTCTTAAGAAAGTGGCTAGAACAAAGCATGCATGGATTTCATGGGATGCCGAGGAGGCAACGGGTGCCACCTTCGTAACTACGATTGAGGAATGGGAAAGAAAAAGTGAAGTACGAGATAGAAAAATGATAGCCATAATGGAACTTCCTAAAGCGCTTACTAGGAAAGTGATGGAAACAAAAGTATGGAGTATAAATGCCATTGGAATAATTGAAAAGATGGAGCATATTGAAGATAAGATTCATTTACTCAATGATAAAAACGAGGGTGTTCTTTTAACTCACGGTACGAGTTCCTATCCCAGTCATCAAGAAGCAAGTCAAAGCTCTTGGGAAAGGGATATGGAAACCAAGATCAGAACTATGAGCATGCAGTTGATTTGGGAAATCGAGATAGAGAACATTCCATTTATTTAAAAATTTAAATCATGCTTAAAAGATTTTTGGAAAGAGTGATCTTCACTGATTTGGGAGTTTGGGAGTTGAAGGGTAATCTATTAGCGCTCACTCAAATCATGGAATTTCATGTCATTTCCATTAGGAATCTTGAAGAAAGAATGAATTAATAGGCGTCTCAAATTGAGTGGGGAGTGAATTTGGATGTGAGGGGTCCACTTGTGGAAATGGTCACCACAAATCATAAATGTGTTAAATGTTGTGGGGATAGAATAATTAGGGGTAGCAAGGCTCTTCGTGCTAGGGTGGAGAGTGTTGATGGAGAGAATAACGAACAACACTATGAGGTAATGCTCTTCGAGAGTGACTAGAAGCCATCTTGTTGAATCACAATTGCAATGGTATTGAGGGGCTTGAAGAAGTATGTCACACTTTGATGGGACTAGGATCCTATTCCTACAAACCAAAGAAGCTCAGTCTTGATCTAAAAAATTGGCAAGCTCCTCTGTTGCAGCCATCAATCATTGAACCTCCGGTGTTAGAACTAAAACCTCTACCCACTCACTTGAGGTATGCATATCATGGTACAAATGAAACCTTGACGGTGATCATTTCTGCTAAATTTAAAGAGCGGCAAGTAGAGCACTGCTAGTAGTCTTAAGAAAGAATATTTGAGTAATTGGTTGGACTATTGAGTATATAATTGCCATACCTCTGGGTATTTGCACTCACAAGATTAACCTTCAAGATGATTGCACCCCATCCATCGAGCATCAAGGGCGGTTGAATCAACCTATGCAAGAGGTGATTAAAAAGGAGATCATCAAGTGGTTGGATGTAGGAGTGGTGTACCTTATCCGATAGTACTTGGGAGAGCCTAGTGTAATGCATACCTAAAACAAGGAGGTATCACCATAGTTTCAAATGAGAAAGATTAATTGATAGCCACACGGCCGGTGACCGGATGGAGGGTATGCATGGACTATCAGAAGTTAAAATCATGGACCTACAAGGATCATTTTCCTATCCCATTCATAGATCAAATACTTGATCGACTAACTAGACGAGAGTATTATTTCTTTCTTGATGAATACTCAGGGTACAATCAAATTTCAATTTCCCCGAAAGACCAGGAGAAGACTACTTTTACTTGTCCCTCCTTCAAAAGAATGTCGTTTGGGATTTGTAATGCCCCAGCCACATTTCAAAGGTGTATATGTCTATCTTCGCGTATATGGTAGAAAATATTATGAAAGTTTTCATTGACGGCTTCTCTGTTTTAGGGAATTTGTTTGAGGTTTTCTTGTCTCACTTGAATGATGTTTTGAGATGATGTGAAGAAACAAATTTGGTCCTCAATTGGGCGAAATGTCACTTCATGGTAAAATAGGGTATTGTTTTGGGTCATAAAATTTTAGAGAAAGGGATAGAGGTGGATCAACCAAAAATTGAAGCTATCTCTAACCTACCTCCCACGGAAATCGTGAAAGGGGTAATAAGTTTCTTAGGTCATGTGGGCTTTTATAAGCGGTTCATGAAGGATTTCTGAAAAGTGTCTCACCCACTGTTTCAATTATTGGAGGAGGAGGCTGAGTTTCATTTAGACGACACTTGCATGAAGGCATTCCCTTGTTTGAAGGAGAAACTCATACCAGCTTCTATCATCATAGCACCCCGTTGGTCTAAATCATTTGAGTTAATCTGTGATGCTAGTGATGTTGCTTTAGGGGTAGTTATTGGGAAAAGGAAAGACAAAATCTTCCATCCGATATACTATGCCAGCAAGGCCTTGAATGAAGCGTAAGAAAACTACACGATTATGGAGAAAGAGTTGCTTGTGGTTGTGTTTTCTTTTGAAATGTTTTGAGCCTATCTGTTGGGTACAAAGGTGGTGGTTCGTACAGATCATATTGCACTCTGATACCTTATGACAAAAAAGGATGCGAAACACAAATGCATCCAATGGGTTCTCTTATTGCAAGAGTTTGACTTCGAGGTAAAGGATCATTGGAGGTGTATAAATCAGGTGGCTGATCATCTTTCCCAATTAGAGGAAGAAGGTAGGCTTGTTGGAGACCATGTAAATGATACATTTCCTACTAAAAGCGTCTTGGCTGCTTCTCATTATTTAATCCCTTGGTTTGCTAACTTTTCTAGCTAGTGACATGATGCTTGAAGGTTTGAAATCCCACCAGAAGAAGTTCTTGCATGATGTCTGCAAATTCTATTGACAAGCCATACCTTTTCTGCATATGTGCTAATGTCATAATTCGTCGGTGTGTTTCGGAAGTAGAAATGTTGCCCATCCTCAAAGCATGCCATTCTTCACCCGTCGAGGGCCATTATGGGAGTGTGCAAATAGCTTCAAAATTCCTACAATATGGGTTCTATTGGCCCAACCTCTACCACGATGCACATCTTGTTGAACATTGTAATCAATGCCAACGTTCTGGTGGCATCTCAAGGCGTCGTGAGCTTCTCTTAACTCCTTGGAAGTCGAGCTATTTGATGTATATGAAATTGAATTTTTGGGAAATTTTTTAAGTTCATATGGGAACACTTACATTCTTGTGGCTATAGATTACATGTCTAAATGGGTGGAGGCCATGGCCTTACCTAATAATGAGGGGAGAAGTGTGATGGTATTCTCAAAGAAACATATCTTCTCTAGGTTTGGCACTCCTCGTGCCATCATCAGTGACGGAGGGTCTCTTTTTGCAATCGGTTGTTCAGTGCCTTGCTTGCTATGGGGTGAAACATAAAGTCTCCACTCCTTACCATCCCCAAACGAGTGGCCAAGCGAAGGTGTCTATCAGGGAGATCAAATCCATCTTGAAGAAGACACTAAATGCCAACAGAACTGATTAGGCTAGGAAGTTAGACGATGCACTTTGGGCATATCAAACTGCTTTCAAAACACCCACTGATATGTCTCCTTATCAGTTGGTTTTTGGTAAATCTTGTCATTTACCTCTAGAACTAGAACATAAGGCTATGTGGGCATTGAAAATCTTAAATCTTGATTAGGGAAAGCCGTCCATCCAAGGGTTGAGAATCTTAATGAGATTGATGAGTTCAGGATGTGAGCTTATGAGAATGCTTCTCTATATAAAGATCGAATGAAGTACCTCCATGATCAGAGAATATTGAAATAGGAGTTTTCTTGTGGAGATCGGGCGCTTCTATTTAACTCGAGGCTCCATTTATTGCCAAGAAAATTTAAATTCAAACGGTCAGGCCCAGTCAAAGTGTCTCAAGCTTTTACAAATGGAGCCATTGAGCTTAACGGGGAAGACAGGATGAAAATTAAGGTGAATGGACAATGAGTCAAGAAATATCTGGGTATTACTAAGGGGGTCAACCTAATTGGGGTAACTTACCTCGATGAGCCTTAATGTGAGATATTTCCGTTGTACTGCAACGTTAAATCAAGCGCTTCTTGGGAGACAACCCAAGTGTACATTTTTATTTCAATTATTTTCTTCACTTGTTGTTGTTTATGTTCTTACATTAGGTAGCATAAAGCTTAATTCGAGCCATCAGGAGATGCCCGGAGGGTACCTACGGAAGATATGCAAACCGCATATGGGGTTCTGCGGCCCGCAAGTGCAGCACACTCCCCAACTAGAAAGCTCACCAAATATTGATCACATCCAGAACCATGTGTGCTTCCTCCTTCTCCCACATTTCTAGTTCCACGGCTCACATGTATCATGCATATAGAGAGACAAAATGTCTTTACTTGGACTTAAAACTCGGGAGCGTTTGTGCTGGGCATGCGACACGCAGATTCCCATGTGCAGCATGTAGGTCTAGTGCATGTGTCGATCCGAATACTTGGAAGAAAACTTTCCAAAATCATGCATCTATGCCTCATATGCAAACTTCAGTTCCAAACATGCAACACGTAGCTTCAACGCGGGTCCTCAGGTAGATCACTGAAGCTCTCGATGCAAAAATTTTTGTTCATACCTACGTTGAGCTTGCGACCATAGGAACCAACCTGTGGCATGCATGTCTTAGCCTATATGGGGAGTTGTTCCACCCATTCTTCATTTATTTTGTTTAATCCTACGGATTGAGGACAATGCCTTATTTCCGTTAGGGGTGAAGTCTGAGTAACCCATTCATTAGTGATGCATGATTTGGCCCTATGATGAATTGGGTGAAGTCACTCTTAAGGGAAAATCATCATTTATTTCCATTTAGAATTTCCTTATAAATAGTAGTTAGTGAATAAACTCCAAGAGTTTTCTTCATACCACGGTTTTTTTCCAAAGAGCAAAATTTTTCTTACCTTAATTTTTGTGTCAAACTGGGCGACATTTTCCAATGATGAATTAAGAGGCTACATTCTTAAGGGAAAATGCAATGTTTTAGTGTCATTTTGAGCCTTTGTGTTTGTGCACTTATACTGAGAGGCACCAACAAATATTTTTCTCTTGGAAAAGAAATTTAATTTTGGATAAAAGAGGGACAATTGAACCTTGTAAAGCATTCTCTTGTCATGATGCTTACATTCTCTGTTTGGTTTTGTGATTCACAAATGAGTTGTATGATACTCAGAATAACTTATCAAACATACTTTTCAATTGATTTTGAGAATAACTAGAGTCCTTGGAATTCTGATGCCTTGTATAGTAAGGTTATTGTTTGATTCTTTTGTATGCATATCATCTAGAACTTGCCCTGAATGTGATTCAAGGTGAAATACTAGATATGGCTAAGCTTGAAAAATGACCTTGGGCTCTTTTTGGATAGTCACTTCACCGAAATCAAGGTCCTCCTTTAACATTGATCCTAGTTAACCATTTTTGAGCCTTAAACCCATTTTGAATCCTTTACTTTGGCACCCATTCCTCCCTAATTTCTAGTGATAAAAAATGGGTACTAAAAGCCAGAGATTTGGGGGAGAATGACAAAATGTTGATGTAGGCAAAAGCTTAAGTTTGGAGGTGTGCACAAAAGGGAAAATAGGAGTGAGCTTCAATGGAAAATAGCACCGATTGCTTAATATAAAAACAAAATGGCTGATTGAAAACCATTGATCAAAAGAAGAAAGAAAAGAATTGAGTGGTGCTATTTCTTGTTTAGAGTAGGCTTAATGTATAAATCTAAGGTGTTTAAAAGGGTGACTCTTTGTGAAAATTTTGATTGTGAAAAGGAGATAAGATGAAGTTGACACTATATTGTAAGAAGGATGTTGATTTGTGTCCATGAGTGTTAGGAAGATTCTAGTAACTTGAACCAAATGATTTCCTACCTCACCCCTAGCCTACATTGTAACCAACAATTCCTTAGTGATTCCAAGCTTGATGACTCTACATTAGTGGAGAGTTATATGAAGGGAAAGTCTATGGGTTGATGTGTGTAAATTTGAATGTCTTTAAGAGGGTGAGCATTTCTAGATCATCTTATAATCTCTATTGTGTGAATTGCATAATTTTGAGTGGGATTCTCTCTTTCTGGTGAGTGGCATTACATCCTTGGAGTAAATGTGAAAGTCTTGATCTCAACTAAGAGGTATGAATGTGACAGGTTATGTAATGAGCTTTTAGGCAAATCTTGAAGGTTGGATGTCAATGATTTGAGATTTTTATTAATTTTATTTGAAATAAAAAATTCCCCTAATCTAGATTGAAAGAATGATGATGATATTTTCGAGTACTTGTGGTGGTACCCATTGAAGTTTGTGCACTTGTTTGAGTCTTTTTAATTTTTGAGTCTTTTTTTTGTTATTTTGGGATTATTTTGAGATTTAGTGGTCCTTTGTGCAGCCCTTATGATGTCATCAGCTTAAATCAATTCTATTTGTGAGTGAATGTTTTGCTTGAGGATAAGCAATAGTTTAAGTTTGGGAGTTTGATGAGTTGATAATTTACCAAATTATTTGGCTCATAAGCATGAGTTATTTCTTTGTTTTAACATAATTTAGAAAGGTTTTATGACTTTTTCTCTTCTTTTCTGTAGGCATTTAATTGAAACTAAGAAGATGAAGGAATTGAACTGAAACCAATCTGCTGAAAGAAAAATAAGGACATGCGTGCCACAAGTCTGCATTTGCGTTTAGCAAGTGTCAAGTAGGAAGATCTGAAATTTGTTGGAACCAGACATGCATGCTGTAGATTGGTATTTGTGGACCGCAAGTGTCAATGGAGCTTAGAAGGAGCACTCCCTGGGCCTGAAGAGGCATCTGCGAGCTGCACTTTGGCACCTACAATACGCAGGTGCCAGCACAAGTGACCCGCGTCACTTTTGAAAGGCAAAATCATCCAAAAGGGAAAACATGTACCAGAGAAGTTTCCAAGGGAATTTTTGAATAGTTGTGCGAGGAATTTTACCCCATTTATAAAGGAGAACACATTAGAGAAGAGAGAGTACAATATAGAGAATATTGCGGAGAGTGATAGAGATAGCACATTTTTTTATTTTCTTCTTAATTCTTTGTGGGAAGAGCACCATTATTGAAGGCTTAAAAACTAAGAATTGATTTTATTTGCTAATGATGAATGGAGTGAGGAATTTTCCCTTGGTATAATTTCTCTTTCCTTAGTTATGAGTAGCTAAATTCCCTTCTAGGGTGTGTGTGGATGATGGGTGTCTAGATCTAAGTGTGTATTGATTAATTGATCTTATATTTGAGTAGAAAGCATGGATCTGTTAATTTCTTCAAGTTATAATTGTATAATTAATGGTTGCAAACATTAATTGAGTTTTCTGACTTACTTTTGCTTGAAAAAGGAAAGTGAAGTTGGGTAAGACTTCAATAGTGAGGAATTGGAGTTTTGATATATGAGTTGGAGCTAGAGATAGTCCAAACTCAATTCAAACTCCATTAAACAGTTAGAGCTAGAAATATTCTAAACCCTACCTCAAGTATTATTTGGTTGCGTAGTAGATTTTAGCTTTGGGGTTTGAGAAAACTCAAAGTAGACACACTCTTTTGGTTGAAAAACTTAGAGTGTAGTCCAAAGCCAAGGCTATACATGCATTAATTGAATTTAAGTCTCTTAGTCAATACCTATCAAATCGATGCGCTATCAAATGCACATCTCTAGTCTATCATATTGCTAGCAACAATAGTTTCTCACCTTGCTTTGATTTAGGTTTACATTTGAAGTTGTTCAACTTATTCCCCCAAATTTTGATTTATTGTTTAGATATGATACATTCTTTTGCGAATTACTTTACGACATTTGGTGAATCTAACCCCCAATCCTTGTGGATTCTCCCCAATTTGTTGGATTACTTGTTTTGCGATGACCGTAGCCACCTCCATAATAGGAGAGATGTTTTGGATCTTATTAGTCACATGATCTCTAGAAAGGGGATTGGGGTGGATCAAGCCAAAGTGTATATCATTGTTAAAATTTCTCCTCCTATCTCAATGAAGGATGTACGTTGCTTCTTGTGCCATGCAGGCTTCTATATATGATTCTTCAAATATTTCTCAAAAATTGCGCAACCCATGTGCGAACTCCTTTAAAAATAAGACAAGTTTGTCTTTAACAAAAAATGCCTTCAGGCATTTGAGGAGTTAAAGTGATAAATTGAGTTTTTCTCCTATTATCACCACTGTGGATTGGTCCCTACCATTTGAGTTGATTTGTGACTCTAGTGGAATGGCTATTGGAGTTGCATTTGGGTTGTGGCACAACAAAATTTTGCACCCAATTTATTATGCCAGCAAGACCTTAAATGCAGCACAAATGAATTACACAGTCATAGAACAAGAGTTGCTTTCCATTGATTATGACTTTGAAAAATTTAGGGTATACTTTCTAGGACCAAAGGTGACTCACATTGAATGTAATGCCCCGGAAACTCAAAATTTAATTTCAGGCTTAAATCAGGAAATCTGGAAAAGCTATAGGACGACTCACCTAAAATGTCGTTAAGTGACCTAACGACTCGTTAGGTGAGCCGTGAGAAGAAGGTTTGAGAATTGTAAGAATGGAGATACTATACCCAACAAGGGACTTCACGAGTCGTGGTCATTGACCATGACCCGTTGATCACTCGTGGTCAGGCCTGGTCGAGAAATTAATAAGTGGAATAGTGTACTTGACTGGTGGGGGCAACGAGTCGTTGTCACCAGTAACGACTCGTTATGTCCCCCGTTACCAGCCTTAGTCAATTTTTAGGCAGTGTACTTAGCGAGTGTCACCACGAGTCATCATCACTGGTAACGACTCGTTAGGTGACTCATTACCAAGCGTAGTTTTGAATCTTCTGAAGTAAGATAGTTTGGTCCACGAATGGTGACCACGAGTGGTGATCAGTGACCACGACTCATTAGGTCCCTCGTGGTGACCTACTGAGGAACCTGGGCAGCATACCTGACGGGAGTGACCACGAGTCGTAGTCAGACACCACGACCCGTTAGGTCACCTGGCAGTTTTTTCCATCGAATTTCTAAGGGATATTTAGTAATTTTATACTCTCCCAATCTTTAAAATATGTCGTTTTAACAATAATTTTAGACCTTTTAGTGGGGAAAAATGGTTCATTCCTCATTCCCACTCTCAGTTTTTAGAAAATCACCGTAAGCTCTCCTCTCAAGAACCCTTCAAGCAAGCTTAGGGTTGTTCACTATTGCAGAAGTGCAAGTCTTCTTCTCTGGGAGAATTTTAATCAAGTATGTGGGAATTCAACAAGGGAATTGTCCTTCCCTTGTGTCCCCCAAAAATCATCTCATAATTTCCCTATCGGTTTAGCCCTGAGATTTTCGAATATGAAAAAGATTTTCATATTGGTTTTCATTAATTTCAATTGGGTTATTATCCATGTTTATTATTCATATGATATTCATTAATTCTTAAGTAAATTGTTGATGTTCTTTCCAAGTGATTTACAACCCTAAATTCTCGAGCAAAGATTGTTTGTGTATTAAATTCCGTCTAGTTTGGGAAGTGTGTTTTGGGCTGAATTTCTTACTAATTCTTATTATATATATATTTTGAGAAATTATTCACTTGATGAGAATGATTTTATCCCTGTTGGATGAGATTCCTTTAATTCTTTAAATTTCTCTATATTATGAAATTTCCTGTGTTGTTGGAATGAGTTAAGTTCTCTATTGGCTGCTCAGTAGTTTAGTTCAATTAGAACATAGAACCTCTTCAGAACTATACAGAAAGTGTCAACTGATCAGTTTGACTACAGTCTTTTTCCCAGGTGTTAGTGGTGCCTCTCAGTTATCAAAATAAAACTCATATTATAGTTATTTGGTCTATTAGGCGGTCATGACATTCTAGTTATTTAGCTCTGACCAGCCCCAGGACCCCATTTCAGTTAGAGTTTGTTCTTAGAAGGTTACGACGCTTCCTGATAAGCAGATCTGACCATTCTAGAACCCAGTTTCAAAATCTGGTCCGATAAAACTCTCAGGGTACGTCAGTTATATGTCCCTGACTAGTCTTGGACCCTAGTTTCGAGCTATCCACTTAGCAGTTCAGTATAGTTTTCCAGTGGGAGTAGGACTTAGCACCGAGCGGGTCGGGGTTCCAGCGCACCCAGGTTTCCAGAACTATGTTGCAGCATAGGTTATAGTATTACTTGGCCTGATTGGCCCCCGACTTTTTGTGAACGCCCAGTTCATACCTTTATACCCTGGAAAGGTATATTGGGTCCTACCGATGGACTGTATACATCGGACTCCACATCTAGCTCACGTGGTTATATGTCAGTTATAGACTCTTCCACTAGTCAGTTCAGTCCAGTTCAGAGTAAGCAGTTCAATTTAGTTCCAGTTTTATCAATTATCTCAGTTTAATATAGTACCAGACTCAGAATTTTCAGACTTAGGGCATGCTTTGACCACCATACAAGGTCATCTTAACCATTCCAATATATATATCAGTAGCTCAGATCAGTTTACTTGTTGGTCATTACATGTCATTTCAGTTCAGACTTTGTACTTCAGTTATGTTTCCTCCCACTTACTCAGTACATTCAAAGTACTGACGCATACTTTTATGTTGTATCGTTTCATGATACAGCTGCAGGTTCCTAGATTCAGCAGCATTAGCAGCCACATTTCAGATCCTCCTCAGTTGTAGTTGAAGTGTGAGTCCTCATCATTCGAGGGCCTTATTTCATTATCTTACTGACGTGCCCGCAAGTGTACGGGTCGTGCAAGTAATATAGTGGCTCTTTTTAAGAACCGGATTATCGAACCCAAGGGACTGGACCCATTCCTCTANGCAACATTCTGCGAACTGCCGGTGGCTCACCGGCCTTTCCCAGTGCACTAAAGGATTTAAGGCTAGTCGGCAAACGATCCGACGAAGTGCCGCTTTAAAGCGCGAACCGCCAGTTAGTCGCCTATGTCAACCAGTGTGCCTGGGAGTATCCCTATCATCGGTTTCTAAACCAACGAAATATCGTAAGTCACCGATATGGTTTTCAGGAGCTCAAGAAGGTAATGTTAGTGGTAGTTACATTGGTGAATCGCCGGTACTCTTCGGCAATCACCGGTGCACTCGAGTTGAAATGTTTTCTCTTTTTCTGAAGTTTGACTAATCTTTCCCACTTCCCCACTTTTCATTCATCTTTTTCCCACCATATTTCATTCCCATAAATAAACCACTTTCCCACCTATCCTCCATTAATGACCACCATCTGTCACCCAATCAAATTCCTCTTCTTTCCAATTGAAATTCCTCCATCCACTTTCCCTCACCTATCTCTATCACTATGTTGTAATATCACCATACCAGCGGTAAGCAGAGGCTGTCGGTTGTGGCTATTCACCTAATTACATCATGTATGTTTCCCTGCAATCTCACCAAAGCCAAGCATCAATACACACCAACAACACACAAGCTCAGTTTGCGTTGGAAAGATTGGAGGAGTATTATACGGCTTTCAAGAACAAGCGATCCATCCATGCAGAAGTCCAATTTGAAGTGGACTCCTTCAAAAATGCCTTTACAGATATCTACGACAAGATTGGGATGCGCAACTTGGGTCCATTCACCATACCTGTTGACCTATATTTTACAAAATTGGTGTGGAAATTCTATGCTTCATGCAGGTCAAGGCAACAAATCCTCAAGCACAAGGGCTAAACAGATACATTACCATGCCTACCATCGGTTTGGGTGTGGGGGCTAGAGGTTCCTATAACTCCCGAGGCAATCAATTCACTTTATTGGGTAGAGCCAATCCAATCACACTTAATATTTTGCAAGAAGGAGGAAGATAAGTGAATCAGTTCCAATGGGTAGCCAACATGATTGCACTTAGACAACCACAATAGGCCATCTTCAGGGGTCTGATTCATCATCGTGACTTGGAGTTTGAAGCCCGCATGTGGTTAAATTTGGTTTGTTCATGGTTAATGCCTTCTCAGAATACAACAGAAGTCCTAATTGAAGTTGCCATTTTTGTAGCATGCATCATGGATCATGTGCACATCAATGTTGAGGAGGTCATTGCCGATCAATTCAAATAAAGAGCCAAGCAGTAGGCCACGACGTTGCTATTTCCCAGCCTCGTGAGTATGTTATGTGTGCGAGCTGCATGCCCTTTGTTCCAACAATTGGACAGGACTGTACGGGCTAACAATATGATTACATTGGCTATTAAAACTGACAAAGATGCTCTAGCCATGAAGCAAGCAAAGTGTACAATGAGCAAGACTCCACCACCTCCTTTGGCTTCTTCTACCACATCGACCGCCCAATTTCATCCAGCTGCTGTCCCTTCCCCAACACGTTCGGATTTGCTCTAAATAGAACAAAGGGCATAAGTACAAGAGAGCCAACTTGTGAATCTAGCTACGGCTATCCCAATCTGTGATACAAATTGCCATCAAGAAAGCCATGCAACCTGCTAAAGATAAGTTGAAGCCTATGCTCCATAGTTGAGGTCCTTGAGAGCGAAGTGATTTCCTTGAGAAGAGAGGTGGCTGCACTCGGTGAACCTCCATCTACCAGCAACTCTAACCCTCCTGAACCTTCAGCGGTGCTCGTGCAGCTTGAGGAACCTAGAAGTCCACCAAACGATTGGTGGATGGGTTATGACAGCATGTCAGAAATAGTATCAGATGAGGAGTTATATCATAGCCGGCTACCACCACCTCTAATGCTCTAATTGTATGACGTATATCCATACGGGGAACTTGGTAGAGTGGCAACAACTTCTTATCATGAGCTTAGAACTCTGCCGGAGAGATGAATGGTGCTAGAACCCGGGAAACTAGTGAAACTCCCACCTAATCCACTGCGACCAACTGCTGAAGAAACAACTTCTTGGCAATTTGGCGCAGCCTGACATTCTTGGAAGCCTCAGTCTGAGCACTAATTCAATCAGGAAGCCTCCTTCCCCTTATTATGTGTCATTTTTGCTACATTCAGGGCAATGTTTGGTTTTAAGTAGGGGAGGAGAGATGTATGTCGTGCAATTTGCAAAAGTTATTATGTGCTAAGAATAATAGTGGGGTCCTTGTCTTGAATTTTTTACTCCCTCAGGACCCAAGTCCTTTGCTTGTTCGTAATTGTAGATAGTAGGATTATAAATAAACTCCAAGGGTTTTCTTCATACCACAGTTCTTTTCTGAGGAGCATGTTTTCGTTTTCCTTTTTCTTTTTTTGTTGTCGAACCGGGTTGGCACTTCTTGAGGATAGACTATTTGGCAACTCTCTTAAGGGAAAATACCATGTTTCTTTTGAGTCTCTTTAATGAAGTTTTGAGAGGCACCACCAAAATTTCTGAAATGAAATTTAAAAAATGGGGGCATGAAAATGAAAGATAATGAGAAGATGTTTGAAGCAAGAGCATGACACTCTTTTGTCATACTTTGTAAAATTCCTTGCTTGACTTATGAATTTGCATGCTTTGATGCCCTGACTTAAAATCTTGCTATGAAAATGTCTCTTGTGGAACCTTTAAGGGTGATAACTTGTGGGGTGAGAAATTTTTGTGAATCTCATGCATAACTTCTTGTCTAGAACTTGTCCCAAGTATGACTCAAGGAGAATTCCTAGATGTAGTTGCACTTAGAACATGATTTTAGGCTTTCCTTTTTTTAGCCACTTCACCCTTATACCCTCCTTAAACATTGATCTTTATCAGCCAACGTTGAGCCTTAGACCCCTTCTTTGGAAATCATATTACAAGCCTTAATACCATTCTTAATACCTCTCTTTGGAACCCATCCTCCCTAAGTTCTAGTGATAAAATAATGATAAAATGAGGCTTCAAGCCCAAGAATAAGGCAGTGATAAGGGAATAAAGGAGAAAATAGGCAAAAGCCCAAGTTTGGGGATGTGCAAGAAAAAAAAGAGAATCTCAATCTGAGGTAGCACCGCATTATATTCAAAATGCATAAAATGATAAGTTGAAAAGAGAAAAAGAATTTTTGTGAATTGGTGCTTCCTCTTGCTTAGATAAGGCTAATTGTGAGAGCCAAAGAATCTATAAGTGGCTCTATAAGGAGGGTCATTGAGAGATGAAAGCCAAAGATGATGAAAGAGGAGAAATAAGGTGAAGTGAGTGAAAAGATTTGATGGGAGGTATGTTCACAAAAGGAATTAGGGAGGTTCGAGTCACTAAAGCTACATTTTCATCCTACCTTTAACCTGAGCCTACATTATAACCCATAAGTCCTAAGTGATTTTAAGTGCAGTCGCTCTACATTAGTGGCGAATTACGTGAAGGGCAAGCCTATGGGTCAAGTTGTGTGCATGAAGATTTCTTTTGGGAGAGTGAGCGTGATTATCTCTTTCAAGCAATCCCTTGTGTGTATTTAGTGATTTCATGATAAAAGAATACGGATTCTCCTTTGGGGGAGTGGCATCATCCCTTTTTGAGGATATAAGTGCATTTAGAGTTATTGTGTGGATAGGGCAGGAGAAGTGTAACCCCTAAGGCAAGTTTGGAATGTGGACTGATTATAAATTGAGATGCTATGTGTATTTCATGGTTAAGTAATGCCCTTTTTTTACAAAATGAATCCTCTCCTGAACCATGTTGTGAAGGGTGGTAGCCTCTTGAAATATCTTCATTGTTTTGGTTTTCATGGAGTTTTCTTCTCTTTTTCGTTGAGATTGGTGAGAATTTTTGGGTTGTCATAGACAGGTGGTTATTGATGTTTAACTTTGTGAAGAGTGGCATATTTTTCTAATGATAAGAATTGCATTACTTGAGGACAAGAAATGGTTTAAGTTTGGGGATTTGATGAGTTGGTAATTCACCAACTCATTAGGCTCTTAAACCTGAATTTTTGCTTAGTTTTTGAGTTGTTTATGTGGATTTTATTCCCTTTTTGCTTTTTTTGTGTGCATATGGCTAATGTGAATAAAAGAACAAGAAATAGAGCAAAAAGAAGGAAGTGCGATGAAATTCGGTATTCCACCGAAGAAGACCGGTGAAATGCCAGCCAAAAGCTGATTCCCAATGCCTCTGGGTAATAAGCCACCGACGAAACGTGAGTTGCCAATGGTGACTCACCGGTTCAGCCATAGATAGAACACCTGACTTGCTATATTTGATAGAAAAGCATCGATGGTGCACGGATGGAGATCGGCGAAACGCCGAATGAACAGTCGATGGCTACTGGAATGCATTGAAGCAACAGACAATATAGCCGACGGTCCACGAATTTCAACTGGTGAGCCGCTGGTAGTCCCATCGATTCCAAAACGCTGCTTAGAGGCAAAATTATCCAGCATGAAAAAAGAGAGAGAAGATGCCCTATTTTCTTCGATATATAAATTCTATAAAAAGTACTGTGTACTAAGCAGATCATAGTAGATCATATCATATCATATTTTTCCTTTTCTAGCTTTAGAACATTCCTTTGGCAGAGAAGAGGAGAATTTGATTGGTATAATTTGAAAAGTACTATTCTCTTCTTCTTCTTCTTAATAGCAAGGTACTGCCATTATTGAAGACTACTTGTGAACTTGATTTTACCACTCTTATTATTGAATTCAATGGGTTTGTTGTTAAATGTGCTTTTGAATTTCCTAATCATGAGTAGCTAAATCATTAACTAGAGATATGTGATGATGAATGCTTAATTAGAGTGAGTATTACTAGAGTCATCTCAATATTATTTATAAGTGTAAATCTGTTAGATTCTCTTCAATCTATAATGGAATATCCATTGATTATGATGTGGGTCTAATTGTTCTTACTTGATTGTTGCTTGCAAAATAATAATTAACTATTGGAAGAGAATTTAATGGTGGGTATGGATGAGATATTATGAAATTGGGCTAGAAATAGCAAAAATTACATTCTCACTCCTAATTAGTAGCTAATAGCTATAAATTAGTGCAACTACTAATTCAAATCTGATCGGGTTGAGCTAATGGTAGCTAGAGGTTTGATAAAACTCTAGTAAGAGGTATTTCTATAGCTGAAAAATAGTAAATACCTATTTTTATGAGATTATTTACACTAATTGAGCTTATGAGATGACTTAGCATGTCCCTATCTAGTTAGTATATCATCTAGACTACACCTCTGGTTTTTCACATTCCTGTCAATAACCTTGGTAATTTTGCTATTATAGGTAACCAAATTAGCAATCATATTCTATTCCAAATTCCAAATCCCCCTAATTTGATTATTTTTATGTTATTTCTAAGTGGTGCAAGCTAACTTCAATTTCTCAATCGACACTTGTAATTATCACTAGTCCTTGTGGGATTCGACCCTGGCATCTATCGAGTTACTTGTTTTGATACAGCACCGGTGTATACCCTTCATATGAGAAGTATATTTTGAACATTATCAAAGACTCGGTGACTCACAAGCTTCAATCGCTGCCTCACAATAGGTAAAACTTCATTATCCTTATATTTTATCTTATTTTAGTCTTGCAGGGTTTTTAAACATGTGTGTTGGTTGCGTCATTAGCTGGTGACAGTAGCTAAACAATAGAGAATGCTAATAATAGTTTTTTTGATGAAATTCTAAAGGATGAATTTTCTTGTGTTCTTAGTTAGATACTAACTGATAGCATGTCATTCGATTGAGTAGAATGATATGAAGGGTTTAGCAGTTATTGAAACTTCTATTTTGCTTGTTATATGTTTGTATGTGGTTTTGAGCTTTTGACTTAACATGGATATTGATAATTAGGATACTATAAGGTTGATCTATATCTGATTGCTTGTCTTGAGATCATTATGATATATTATTTGAGGGTCTGTATATAACAATAACAGTTAATTAGGAAGATAATAATGTTTCAATTGATTTGAACATATATAAGTATTCATTTTAATCTAGACTGTTTAGATTGAATAGTTCATCAAGAGAATCGTATCGACTTGACTTTCAAAATCATTATAAGGAGTTGTGAATGTTAATTCCTTAAAACTAAACATACACACCTTCTTGGTTGTTTTTGAATGTTTTTTTATGTTAGCCACTCAATCATGCTCTAACTAAGTTGTTTGAATGATGAGATTACAAATTAATTGTCGTCTTCCTGTTTGACCCCTATGTTCAGTTTGAAGGTTTGTCTTTTTTCTTTTAATTTTATAAGTAGGCTCACATGGCTTTCTTATTCAAAATAGTAGGTATTGGTTTAAAAAGAAGTAGCTAGTCTACAAATGACTCAGTAAACCTAGATTATTAATCTCTTCACCTAATTATGTCTATTCAATTTTATCAAAGAATTAGCCTTTGATGAAGAGCGTATTTATGCACTTCATAGACATATTTTTACCCGTACTTTACTATATTTTGAGAAAAAATTATGTGTGTTTGCAGGAGATTATGTTATATATTTGTAAAAATAGCTAACACATGTGATTAGATATTTTTAGAGCTAAAAGTGATGGATTTGGTATATTTGATACGTTCTAAATGAAGTTGAAGAAGAAGGATTGCACTACGCAAGGATTAAAGAGAGAAAAATATATATGGTGCAAGCCGCGCGAGGCAGCAGCAGGACCGATGCTACAGGCCGTGCGAGGCGCCAGCAGTCCTTGGCGATCGTAGGCGCGAGGCGCCAGACTCCCTGTCCGATGGGGCATGTGCAGCAGCCCTTCTCCAGCATGCAGTAGCACTGGACGCGGCAGAAGCTTGGGGTGACGCGGCAAGGAGGTTTCCAACACCAAAAATGGGTCTCCCACTTCAATTAGGAAAAGGAACTTTAAATCTCAAGTAAAATTCATCCAGGAAAAAGCAAATAATAAATCTATTACTATAAATACCCCTTTATTTTCATGTAATAGTCAAGCTTTAGAGGAAGTATTCAATTAGAAAAGTTTTGAAGTAAGAAAGTTTTAGAGAAGGTTTTCAAGTCTTGGAGTTTCTTTAGTTTACGATAAATTTGAGAAGACATATTTTGAGACGATTGTAAAGTTGTTCTTATGAATTTTGCATTAATGAAGTGAAGGTTCTTCCTATCATTATTGTAAGTATTAAAATTTATTTTTATTTATGAATTCTATTAATTTACTTATAAACGTGATAGGCTAAAATCACCACACCTAGGGTTGTGGGAACCATGGTGAATTAACAAACTAGGGTTTGCACGAAGTGATTCTAAACTAATACTAAACGCTTGTATTGTATTCTCTTCATGCTTAAATGTTTCTTAACGGTGTGCAACGTTAGGACATGCCCAAATTCTTTACTTGATTTGGTCGAAGAGGTAAAGATTAGGAAAAGAGAATTACAACAGAGCCTTGATTTAGATAATCATTATATTAACTTGAGTTGTGATCGCAGGATAGTTAAACCTGGAACTTAGTGATAACGGATTGTTTGAAACCGCTCATGAGACTTGGTCGAGTGATTGAGTATAGTCATTCAATAGGGATTGGTCGGTCGTTTGAATGTACCTAAGTTATCAGTTCTATAAGTAAAGTATTGGGATAGATCACTAGTGTAAAACCCGAAGTAGTTAAGGATCCATGGGGAACACTTACCCTAGTTAATTGTAATAATTTAGAAACAACCATCAATTTCTCAACATTATTACTTATTAATTTTACAAATCCCCCCTCTTAGGAAATAATTGATTAAAAATTTTAAGCACTAGCGCTCTTCTATATCCTTCCATATTCCCTGTGGGATCGACCCCAACCTCTAGTTGGGTTCTTTATTGACAACGTCCGCTTCTACTTCAGTAAGAGGTATGGTTTGAGCTTTATTTAAAAGTGGCGCCGATGTCAGAGAATACGACTTAGGATTAGATTAATTGCGTGTATTTAAATTTTAGTCTTTATTTCCTATTTTTTCATTTTTTTCTTTTATCTTTTGACGTGTCACAGGTTAGCGTGGTAAAAAAAGTTGCCAAGATGTGACCATGGTCTCAATGGGTATCTTGATGAAGTCTGAGTAATCAAGATACCTGTGTCATGCCGCGGCGTTAAATCAGGCGCTACTTGGGAGGAAACCCAAGATGATTTTCTTTGTTTCATTTTTATGTGTTTGTTCAAGTGTGCAGGCGATAGGTCATGAGTTTCAACAAAAAATGAGCTTAAACATTGAAAACAAGGAGTAGAGGCCAAGGGAGTTCTTCTTACACTCTATTACTTTATCCTTATTTGTTGTAGCACTAGGGATAGTGAAACCAATTAAGTGTGGAGCGGGAGAAGTGAACTCCATAATACCATGCATACCTTAATTGATAAATTTGCACATGGTAGGCCTAGTTTCTTTTTTGGGATTTATGATTTGTCATGCATGCTTGTTGGTTTGTAGGATTTTTTTAGTTTTATTTTATTTTGGGTTCCTCCGATTTGTGTTTTTGGTACTTTTCCAGTGAATAGTCCCTTAGAACCAACTAGAGAGTCTAGATTTTTTTTTATTTTAGTCATTGAGTCATGACTTTGCCCGCTGATGGATGGATGACGACCATCTTAAGGGTAAATTAGTCATTAGGAAGAACAGGAACTTGGACCTTCAAATGCTAGGTGTTTCACTTATGTACATTGAGACTTTATTAAATTCATTCAAGAATGCATGAAAAAGGTAGAAACACTTAGTCTTTTGGGAAATTGACTCTTCGGCTTGAAAAGAAAAAATGGGCTTAATTATGTTATGCATGCAATATGGATATATGTGTTTATGTGATCTTGATTTCCATTGTTAAACCATCTTGTGCCAATGTGTGAGGAATTATCATTGATATACTCTATTCTTGTAAATTGGTGTCTAGAACTTGCTCGGTGTGTGTGAAAAGCGAAATAATAATGATGGATTTAGGAAGTGATATAGACATTTCTTTGATAGCCTTATTTTTATCCTATTTTACCTACCTTGATTGTAATTATCCTAGTTAGCCATGTTGAACCTTAGCATATTCTTTTGATAGCTATATTATAAGCTTTAATCCCTTTTTGTTCTATTGACTTGTATTTGATCCAAATGACTTCTAGAGCACTTTAATGAAAATTTTTTGTAGGAAAGGAGCATAATTGGAAAAGTGAAGGGAAAAGCTAAAAAGTATGGTGAATTGAAAGAAAAGAAAAAGGTGAAATTTTGCTAAACAAGGAGGGTGATTTTTAGTGGGAAAACAAAAAGAAGAAAGAGCTTTGAAAAATTGAAGAAAAAAATCATGATTTAACGATTAACCGTACCCATTTGTTTACAATAACCTGTTTTGGCCTTGGTCCTTCCTTGGATATTGTGAACTTTAACATAAGAAAAATTCTTAAGTTGAGGGTGGCTAGAGTAGGGGAGCGTAAATGGTGGGAGCGGATGAAAGGAAAAGAGAAAAAAATGTGTGTGAATGAGCTCAATGATGAAAAGAAAAATCCCCACTAGTCATCTAAGATGAAAAAATTGAAAAATAAAAGGAGGTATAAGGAGAAAATTTGGAAATTGAAGAATGTGCTAAAAAATCAAAGTGTTGTGTAGTATTAAAGTGCTTAGGGAGATTAGTCACTATCTTGGCCAAATAGTCCCTACCCGTCCCTTAGCCTACATTACAACCAAATTAAAGTCCTAATTGATCCTAGATTCATAATTCTATATTAGCGGAGTATTACACTAAGGGCAAGCCTATGGGTCGTCTTTTGCTTGTATGTTGAGTTCTTTTGTGAGAGTGGGCGAAAATTGTTTTATTTATGCCCAAGTTAATCTTATTCCATATCTTGTGTGAGAACGAGAATCTCTCCAAATTGTGAGGGCACAATGGTAACATTTTGGTTTAATCTTAATTGCTAAACTTCATATAATTCATGTTGGCCCAAAATATGTCTTGATGAGTGAGTTTTTCAAAAGATAAGTTATTTCAAACTTTGACATTCTAATGTTAATACTATATGCATGGGAGTGAATTATTTGAGTTTCATTTATTTTTCTCATGATCCTAACTGTAAGTAGACTTGTTCGTAGGATGAATTTTGTGCTTAATTGTTAGAAGGGAAGTAGTAGATTGTTCGAGGACGAACAATAGTTTAAGTTTGGGGTCTTGATGAAGGGCGTATTTACGCACTTCATAAACATATTTTTATCCTAACTGTACTATATTTTGAGAATAAATTATGTGTGTTTACATGAGATTATGTTATATATTTGTAAAAATAGCTAACACATGTGATTAGATGTTTTTAGGGCTAAAAGTGATGAATTTGGGTATATTTGATACGTTCGAAATGAAGTTGAAGAAGAAGAAATGCACTACGCAAGGATTAAAGAGAGAAAAATATATATGGTGCAAGACGTGCGAGGCAGCAGCAAGACCGGCACTATAGGCTGCGCGAGGCACTGCCTTCTTAGTCGCTACAGGCCGTGCGAGGCGCCAGCAGTCCTTGGTGATGGCAGGCACGAGGCGCCAGACTCCCCGCGCAATGGGGCATGTGCAGCAACCCTTCTCCAGCACGTTGGCAGGCGCAAAGCAGCACTGGATGCGGCAGCAGCTTGGGGTGACGTGGCAAGGAGGTTTCCAATGCCAAAAATGGGTCTCCCACTTCAATTAGGAAAAGGAACTTTAAATCCCAAGTCAAATTCATCAAGGAACAAGAAAAGCATAAATCTACTACTATAAATACCCCTTTATTTTCATGTAATAGTCAAGCTTTAGAGGAAGTCTTCAATTAGAAAAGTTTTGAAGTAAGAAAGTTTTAGAGAAGGTTTTTAAGTCTTGGAGTTTCTTTAGTTTACAATAAATTTGAGAAGACATATTTGGAGACGATTGTAAAGTTGTTCTTCCGAATTTTTCATTAATCAAGTGAAGGTTCTCCCTATCATTGTTGTAAGTATTAAAATTTTCTTTTATTTTTGAATACTATTAATTTACTTATAAACATGATAGGCTAAAATCACCACAACTAGGGTTGTGCGAACCATGGTGAATCAACAAACTAGGGTTTGCACGAAGTGATTCTAAACTAATACTAAATGCTTGTATTGTATTCTCTTCATGCTTAACGTTTCTTAACGGCACACAACGTTAGGACATGCTCAAATTTTTTACTTGCTTTGGTCGAAGAGGTAGAGATTAGGAAAAGAGAATTACAATAGAGCCTTGATTTAGATAAACATTGTATTAACTTGAGTTGTGGTCGTAGGATAGTTAAATCTGAAACTTAGTGATAACGGATTGTTTGAAACCGCTCATGAGACTTGTTCGAGTGATTGAGTATAGTCATTCAATAGGGACTGGTCGGTCATTTGAATGAACCTAAGTTATCAGTTCTATAAGTAAAGTATCGGGATAGATCACTAGTGTAAAACCCAAAGTAGTTAAGGATCCATGGGGAACACTTACCCTAGTTAATTGCAATAATTTGAAAACAACCATCGATTACTCAACATTGTTACTTATTAATTTTACAATCCCCCTCTTAGGAAATAATTGATTAAAAGCTTAAGCACTAGAGTTCTTCTATATCCTTCCATATTCCCTATGGGATTGACCCCAACCTCTAGTTGGGTTCTTTATTGACAACGTCCGCTTCTCACTTCAGTAAGAGGTGTGGTTTGAGCTTTATCAACCTTTGAACTATGTCAAACGTCTAGCTACACTTTAAGTGAGAATGAGTTGAATAGCTCAAAATAAGGTTTGTAGTGGTTGTTTTCTTCTTTTTTAAATTTTTTTTAAAGAATTTATCTTGTTTGAAAACATGCTTCCTTTTTTATTCAATTGTTTAAATATGTTTATACATGTTCATATATTAAGTTAATAGTGAAAAGAAGTAGCTAACAAGGGTTATGATTCTTTTAGTAAACTGTCCCAATTTTCTTTTTAGTTCATAATCTGTGTTTGTGTGTGTGTTTTAAGATACTTTGTAAAAGAATGGCTAATAATGATGTGAATTTGAGATCTTTTTTTAAGAATCTATGTGCTCATGTATTCCCATTACTTCAAAATTTTCACGCCCCGAGTCAGGGCCTAGGCGTGCCCGGCACTCAAAGCCATTGCTGACTCGAGTAAACTGCACACATGGTGTACATCATGAGCATGCATATAATCATAACCGAAAAATAGATAAACTTAAACATTAAAAGTCAAAATACTCAATTTAAAGAGAATACTTGCCAAGTTTATATAACATGAGAATAAATATATAAAGCCTCTAACATACTAGATTAACTATTTACCGAGACGAGGCATTCGACATACCTCTAAATCAACATCTAATAATAATGGATAAAAGTATAAGCCCAAAATAAGTGGGGCTCCCCAATAGCTGAATGAAATCCTAGCGAGCAACTCGATCGTCGATATGAGTACCTGAATCTGCATTATAAAACAATGCAGCGCCCTCGTCCAAAGGGACATAAGTACATAGAATCGTACTATACGTAAAGTGGTTGAAAGAAACACAACATAGATGAACCATATAAAAGGGCAATCAAGATAATGACATAACATAAAGGAAATTAAGGATATAAAACAAATTAGTAAATAGACCCCTTAAAAATCATATTTTCATTGTCAATCATTAAATTCATTATGGGAGGTTCTTTTCTTAACCAGTATAATTAAGCCACCATGTAAACATGGAGTCTAATCTTTGTTCAATCAGTTAAGCCATCTCAAACCTTGCCGGGGTGTGAGACATACATATCATAGTGCTTGCAAGGGTCCATAACAGCCCGTACTAGGGGAATGTAGGAGTCTCCCAAGCCAATGGAAATAATCCATCATCCTACGTTGGCAACTTAGTTTCAGGCATGAAGTCTTCTAGTTATTAATACTACCCCTTTTTATTATGTAATGTGATTTGCTTAAAATCATCATTAAGAAACCAAGTTTGTCATCGTCAGTCATTATCGTAGATAAATCATCGTTCTTCTTCATCATAAGAACATTAAAATTATAAGTCATCATATCATATTCATTGTGCATAAAATCATTGAAACTTTTCTTTGAGAGGAAAAACAAAATCATAAATCATAGAGTTTGACTCTTTTCAACAAAAGGATTCATAGAATTCATGAAAAGTCAAGAATAATCATAATTCATGTGTAGGAACTCAAAAAGTTATGAAAATATTTATTATGGAAATAACACTTTTGACCTTAACCCTAACAACTCAAAAAGAAGGATTTTGTGTGGAAATTTCATGAAATATGATGTGGGGAATGAAACAAGTTGTTCCCGCACATGTGTTAGTCTTACATGCCTTATTCTTGGCCTCAAAAATATCACCATGAAGCAAATATCCTTTTATAAAATCAATCTACAATAAATATATTGATAGGAACTACAATCAATAGCTTAATGATAAAATTCAAGTCATAGAGACCTTTCATCGAACAGCTGTAGTGCATATGAAATTCGAGCCTCATATGGATGGGTGTACCAACACCCACCTTTTTCTATATCCCCTTAATAACATACATACCAATTGCATGTCCAACCAAAATAACCACATCCGTCCTCAATGCCAAAACGGTCTCATAACTTTAACCCTAGGTCATCACATGAACTCATGGCTTCCTAGCACCGTCCCATTAGTCCTGACCTTAGAACATCCTGAAGGAGTAGAAAATAATACTCATGTATGGTTTTAGGATATTTACTTACCTTGAAGGAAGGAGAAATTCTCAAGATTCCAAGCCTTTCTTGACTTTGCTAAAGGAGAGAGAGATGATTTGATGTCAAAACCTTGAGAGATTTGTGGTTTTATGTTGTAAGATCATGGGAGATATTTGTTCACACTTAGGAAGGGTTTTGGAGAGCTTTTGGAGATGTTAAGTGTTCACATTCCCGCATCTTCTTCTCATTCACGGAATAAGTAAGGATATTTAGCCCTCATGTCACTTTTGGCTTTCCATGTAGCCTCTTCAACATTGTGGTTTCTCTATAGTACATTTACATATGCCACTTCTTTAGTCCTTAATTTATGAACTTGGCAGTCAAGAATGGCTACAGGAGTTTCTTCATACGTCAAACCTTCTTTTACACTGATATTCTCAATAGGGACCACAAAGAATGGACCCCCCACACATTTCTTTAACATAGAAACATGGAATACTGGATGCATTGATGCTAGCTCTGTAGGAAATTTCAGCTCATAGGCTACCAGCCCAATTCTTTGCAATATCTTATATAGACCAATATATCTAGGACTAAGTTTTCCATTCTTTCCAAAGTGCATAACGGCCTCCATAGGTCAAACTTTCAACAATACCCAAGAATCCACATTAAATCCTAGATCTCTACGTCCCACATCTGAATAGGATTTCTGATGGCTTTGGGCAGTCTGCAACCATTCTTGAATTAGTTTGATCTTCTCCATAGCCTGATGGACCAAGTCTAGTTCCAATAGTTCTGCTTCACCTACCTCAAACCAACCAATGGGTGATCTTTATCTTCGTGCATACAGAGCCTCATAAGGTGCCATCTTAATACTAGAATTGTAATTATTATTGTATGCATGATCATCCCAATTTCCCTTAAAATCCAGAGTGCATGCTCTCAACATATCTTCGAGTCTCTAAATGGTGAGCTTGGCCTGCCTGTCTGTCTGTCTGCGGGTGAAAAGAAATACTAAGGTTCATAGGTGTTCCCAACCCTTTTTAAAAGGACTTCCAAAAATGGGTTGTGAAATGAGCACCTCTATCGGAGATGATGGGCAGCTGGGGTCCAATGTAGCCTAAAATCTCTTAAATGTCCAGCTTGGCATAATCCTCTGCGGAATTAGTCGTCTTGACAGGTAAAAAGTGTGCTCACTTGGTAAGCCAGTCCAAAATCACCCAAATTGAGTCATGCTTTTAAAAGGAGCGAGGTAAACCTATCATGAAGTCCATGTTGATCATTTCCCATTTTCATACAGGAAGTTCAATATTCTGTGCTAAGCTATCGGGCCTTTGGTACTCCACTTTAACCTTTTGGCAATTTGGACACTTGGCCACATGGTCTACTATGTTCTTCTTCATATCATTCCACCAATAAATCTCTTTTAGATCATGGTACATCTTAGTTGAACCTGGGTGGATTGAATACCTGGAGTTGTGTGCTTCAGCAATGAATCTCTCACATAGATTGTCCACCTCTTAGACACATAATATTCCTTGATACCTTAAACTACCATCTCTCCCTAGCTCAAAAGCCATAGTATTTTGCTTGTGAATTCCCTCTTTCAACTTAAGCAAGATCAGATCTTCATATTGCTTCTCCTTCAGTTCTATTACTAGGGATGATTCCTCCCTATTCTAAGCAACCACGTTGCCATCCTTGGAGTCTAGAAAACAGACCCCTAGGCTAGCCAATTTGTGAATGTCTCCGGAAAAATTCTCTTTCCTTCTTCAACATGAGCCAAGCTTCCCATGTACAGTCGGCTAAGAGATCGGCTACTATATTAGCCTTCCCTATGTGATATAGGATCTCGACGTAATAGTCCTTAAGCAATTCAAGCCATCTTCACTGTCTGAGGTTCAACTGTTTCTATTTGAAAATGCATTGAAGACTTTTCTGGTCTGTGAAGATATCCACGTGAACTCCATAGAAATAGTGATGCCACATCCTAAGTGCAAACAACAACAACCAATTCCAAATCATGTGTGGGATAGTTCTTCTAATGCATCTTTAACTACCTAGAATCATAGGCTACAACCTTCCTATGTTGCATCAAAACACAACCTAGACCAGTCCCTGAAGCATCACAATAAACCACAAACCCATTAGTTCCCTCTAGCAAAGTTAGGACTGAAATGGTAGTCAATTTGGTCTTTAACTCTTGGAAACTCTTTATGGATAAGAACCCCTCTACAAATAAACTTTGCCTTTTTCTATGTCAATTTAGTCAATGGGGCAGATATGGATGAAAACCTTGCTACAAATATCTTGTAATAACTTGCTAAACCAAAAAGATACTAATCCTTATAGGAGTTGTGGGTCTAGGCTAATTCTTTGTTCTTCTATTTTATGGAAATCAACCCTGATACCCTCACCGGATACTATATGGCCTAGGAATTCTACTGAGTTCAACCAAAAGTCACACTTTGAAAACTTTGCATATAGCTGATGATCTCAAAAAGTCTACAATACTAACCAAAGATGGTCTGCATGTTTTACCTCATTCCTGGAGTACACCAATATGTCATCAATAAAGATAATCACAAATAGGTCAATATAAGGTTTAAACACTCTGTTCATGAGGTCTATAAAAGTAGTTGGGGCATTCGTCAACCCAAAAGACATACTAAGGAACTCAAAATGTCCATATCGAGTCCTAAAAGCTGTTCAGAAAACATCTTCTTCTCTAACCTTCAATTGGTGATAACCTGATCGGAGGTCAATCTTAGAGAAACACTTGTCACCCTATAGTTGGTAAAACAAATCATCTATCCTCGGAAGTGGGTATTTATTTTTTATAGTTACCTTTTTCAACTGTCAATAGTCAATGCACATACGTAATGACCCATCCTCTCAAAAAAAACAAGACTAGTGCTCCTTATGGTGAGACCATGGGTCAAATGAACCCCTTGTCAAGTAAGTCCTTCAATTCTTTCAATTCTGTTGGCGCCATTCTATATGGAAAAATAGATATCAATTTGGTACCAGGAAGAACATCAATTCCAAAAGCAATCTCCCTATTCGGAGGAACCCTTGGAAGTTCATCTGGAAACACCTTTGGTTCATTAACTATAGGTACAGACTGAAGAGTCTATTCTTTAGCATTGGTGTCCACCACATGAGCTAGATGATACAAACATCCCTTCGAAATTATCTTTCTATCTCTAAGATAGGAACTGAACCTACCCTTTGGAACATCATTACCCTTCCATTATAAGGATGACTCATTAGGAAATTGGAATGTAACCTCTTTTGTCCTACAATTGAGGGTAGCATAAGAATATGACAACAATCCATCCCTATAATAACATTGAAATAGACCATCTCTAATTCAACAAGATCTGCCATCGTGGCTCTTTGACCCTCCATAATCATACATCCCTATAGACCCATTTGGTAACAACTGACTCACCGATTGGAGTTGATACAGGGATGGTTCACGTAGTTATTCAGGTTCTAGCCCAAACTTCTTAGCAATATAAGGGGTCACATAAGACAGTGTGGATCCAGGATCCATTAGTATATAAACATCATAACTAAAAACTTTTAATATGCATGTTTCAACATCTAGGGATGCCTCTAGATCTTGTCAACCCGATAAAGCATATAGGCAATTTTGTCCTTCGCCTCTGTTATTACCCCGTCTTGCTGGGGCCTGAGAATCACGTGGAGGAGTTGTTTGAGTGGTTGCTATATTTTGGGATGAAGTAGCATTTCCACCATTACCCTATCTGGCTGATGAACAATATCCCTAAATCTGGCCTTTAAGACCACACACATAACATACATCTTTACTCATGCGACACTCCCCTGGGTGCCTCTTACCACATCTGTTATAAGGAAGTTGCTGCGAATTACTCTGTGCAACTCTACCTTGTAATTGAGAGCCTAGTGCTCTAGAGCTCTAGATTTGACCAGTTTGACCGCGCCAATCGTTCCTGTATTTGGTAGGTGGTGCACTTGTTGTAGATGGTGCCCTGTCTAATGATCTCCCATTAAAGAAGTTCCTGCCTGTGTTACAGTCATTATAGCCAGCTGACCTGGCCCTCTTGTGTTGATTGTTGTCTTTGTCTGCTCTAATCCTCTTCTTCAAGTCCTCCATTTGTTGAGCATAATCCATTAACCTGGAAATATTCACCTCCTTGTTCAGCAAGGTTGAGGTGCAATCACCAGCCAAGTGAATTCCCTAACCATATACATAACGACGCGTCCTTGACCGCCGAATAGTAGAAACCATTTTCGAAGCATACTATGACAGTTGTGTGAATATAAGGATATACTCTCGCACACTCATAGAGTCTTGTTTGGTAGATGTAAACTCCTCTGCTCTAGCTTCCCTCAGCTCTATATGTATAAAGTGATCAGCGAAGGTATCCACAAAGTCATCCCACATAGCAGGGACTACATCTTCCCCTCGGGATAATCCTACTGTTCGTACCAAGTAATCGCTACATCCTTCAGCTGATAGGAGGCAAATTTCACTACCTCTATCTCACTACTATGCCTGGCTCATAAAATTCTTTGCACCTCAGCAATAAAATTCTAGGGATCCTCCTCTGGATTGGACCCTGTAAAAACTGGTGGATTCATCTGCAATGGTGTACCTTGACATTGAGTCTATACTGAAACCAATTGGGTAAGCATCTGAGCAGATCCCCTTATATCAGTATTTTTCATACTAGGGGGTGGCACATATGTTGTAGGATTCCCCATAGGACCCTCTATCAGTGGTGGAGAAGTACGAGTGGTCTGACCTGCTAGACGGCCCCAGGACCTCATTTGAACTCTTTAAGGTTCACTGGAGTTTGCCTCGTTGGTGGCACTAGCCCTTTTTCTTGAGGTTATCTTTCTCGTAATAGGCATTTTCTGTAAGAAACGCAACAACGTGAACACTAGAATATTCACTTGGAGTTCAACTCTACAACATGATCTAGAGTAGGAAAGAAGAGTAACATTATTATATGCCAGGTAGCTTCTAACTTATAAATGTGATGCCCTACACACTTATAAGTCAGGCTCAACTAGACATGGCTTCATAGACTCCCTAAGAAACTTGAACCTAGGGCTCTGATACCAAGTTTCACGGCCCAAATGGATAGGCCACGCGGGCACCTACATCTACTATACTCGATTGGAGAACCCTTACAACATTACTATTAGTGTACAAGAAAATAATTTCAAACATTTCCATTATTTTTCATTAATTGATTAAAATTTCAAACCAAATAAAATTACAAGATTTCACAAACATGACTCTCCCAAGATCTAGTATAGACAGGTACAAGAGCTCTATTTAAATACTTGATAATACAAAATGACCCAGCTTCGTCCGGAAAGAAGAACACTGAAGCTGGTGCTAAGTACTCCACACCAATCAAGGAACTTCAACCTGCCACAACCTACACCAAAAAAGGTATAGCAAGATAGTATTAGTACACCAAACATACTAGTAGGCATCATCGACCAACTAGGGTTAGTTAACACAACAACATAATAATTAATATACAATCAATGTCAATAAATGTAATGATTATCTCACTCCTAAACATCACACTAAGTGTAACTGCTACATTCACGTTCTTAAACCTCATCAAAGTTTACACAATGCTTTTACGAACCTATTCATTATTCGGTCCTTCAATTTGTCTCCCTTCGTTCCCACTGCAGCAAGTACTCAGACCGCCACAGTGGTCCCACTACCGCAACTATTTGTCCATTGCATCGATATACTCAACAGTCAGTACCCAATTTTTCCCTGATCCAGTTCTATTTATTCCTTATAGAAAACTTCATAGCACCCCTATCTCTCTTACCATTTCACTAGGACTAACCAAGTCCATTTCTACCATTTATTAACCTATTTAATTATCTATGGGATTTTCCACTCCTTCATAGTGAGGTACATTAAATAATAAAGTCTACCTGCTATCTCATGGTAATGCACTATCTTTTGTTAAAACCTATCCTGCTATCTTCCGTAGCCCATAAAATCAATCTAAATAAGACACGCAATCGCAAATACAAATTAACTAACTCAAGTACACAAAAGTCATCAAAACATGATAAGGGAGTCAATTTCACCCAACATTAAAGCACATGCACATACCTAGCTTTATACCATGAAAATTTCATACGATATCATACCTGAAACAGGTAGCCATATATAGTATTCCACACCTGTCTTTCATCTAAAACCCAATTCATGTCGGTATATACTGTATCACACTTGTATATCTAGGACCTTCCTATATCTACAACCGTATGTATATCAAACGATACCCGCATAATCTCTGTCTCACAACCATACCATCAGTAATATGTCGGGCACACACCTCCGTCATATCACTGTACACACATGCCAGAGGATCTAATGCTTGCCATTCCAGTCATGACCTACAGGAGACTCTAGAAATCCATATACTATACACCCAGCCGTATGAAACATTCATCATACCTGTCTGTGTATTCACTCGTACACCCAGCCGCATGATCCTTTAGCCTTACCTGTCTATGTACTCACTCATACCACTTGCCTAGATGCTCACCACGGGCACGAGCCCCTCGTGTATCCAATCGTTATTTGAAATATGATTGTATTAACCTGTTCATATGAGTTCCTTACCTTCGGCCATACGCCTCTCATTTACCATCATATAAATGACTTTCCTTTCATATTATTCGTCATCTCAGTCAAACATTCATTTGATGCCAATATTTCCCTCAATCTCGGGATGTACATTGTAACACGACATGTAACTAATCATCACACGACAAGAATTACACCTTCACCGCAACAAGTGCGATCACATACAACCTCGTATCTGAACAATAGTAATAATAGTTATTTTAGAACGTTATACAACTTCTGACTTGGCCCACTCACAAGTTTGGGCTCCGCTGCAGCAGCATCCCTGTCGTTACAGTGGTTTCACTGCAGAGGTATACAACCCGATGCAGCGGTACTGCTGGCAGTACTGCGACCAGTCTTTATTCCAGTTTCTTCAACATTTCACTTATTTATACTTTACAATAATTCAAACAACGTCACATCAAGCTTACTCCAACAATTAACTTGCCACAGTGTCACCGTTAATGCTAACAGCAACCATTAACCCAGACAACACGATAGCAACCACAACACATTCAAGTCATTACTTAAGGGATTACTATCCTACATTACTCGCTTTTTATCGTGCTCAAACATAGTAATAACTTATTAATCAGCCCATTATTTGTATCTCCTACACATAGTCTACGTGATTACCCATCCAAGGTTTCGGTTCAAAGAAAAAAGAATTCCGTATTTTATACCCGGGAGTATTCGGGTGACCACAACCAAAAGTTAATCTACTCAACAATGTTTGATCAAAGCTTATCCTAGAATATGCACTCATTTATTAGTTGAAATATCTCCCCTAGGGATTTTCTGTCACGACCTGAACATAGATCGGGACTGAGATATGAAACCTAGAACCATAAATGGCTCCAAGTCGACCCATGGCATGAACACGATAATTTAAGCTCAACATAAGCAAATGGAAAAACAAAATTCTCAAATTGCTGAAGTCTGAATAATAAAACATCTATCCAATAGAAATATTGTAACACTAAATCCGAAGTTGAATATACAAATTATGTCTAAAAATCCTCTAACAAACTGACGAGTTGATGGTACAACACCCCAACTAGATCACTACAAGTCTGAAACTGAAAATGAAAAAACTCATCAAACCGAAGGTCCTCGAAGGATGAGGACTCACCAACATAGCTGTATGGGGTAGACTATGAAAACTGGCTAGCGGTGGGACTGAGTCTGAATGTCTGAGCCTGTATCATAAAACGATACAACATAGAGCATGCGGTTAGTACTTGGAATGTACCGAGTATGCAAGGTAAGTAAAAAAGGTTGAGTAAGTAAAACTGAAATCATACATATCTTAAATCATAACATCATGAGATTCTAAGAGTAAAATATTGTATGCTAATATCTGAAAACATGAATAAACATAACTGGATCTCATAATTGAAATAAATGCATATGGCTAGCCATATTTGAAATTAAAAATAAAATCTCATAGACTAATCCTTGGATCAAACCTGCCAAAAACATGGTATAATATCTTATAATATACACATTACTGAAATCATGCGGAACAATGGGAGACTCGTCTTAACCGACAACCACCATGTAAGAGCGCATGATGATCCCACGTCTTGCTCACGTGGATGAGGGTCATCCTAAGCCTTTCCAAGGCAAAAGATTAAGTAACGTGTGATATCACGATGTGCCCTTGGGCGGGGGAAATGCTCTCTTGAGATGCCCCAAAGTATACCTACATTGGCGCATAGTTCATGAGACTGGGGAACCTTGGAACACCTAGCCTACTCGATGCTAGACACTACTCCCAAAACATACATAATGCTCATATAATTATATATCAAATCATAACTTAAATATTAACATATGGAGAGTCTTGACTCCAAAACTTGAGATAACTGAACTTATTAGCCTTGGCTAAATCATGAAATCATGCTTAACTTGAGTGGGCTTGCTTAAGTCTTAATATCATGCCTATTTAAAATCGACTTCATAAGGAAAATCATGGATTCATACATGGCTAATTTATAAATATTCAATAATGCTAGATATTTCATCATACTTGAAATCATGAATCATAAACTTTACTTTTCATGAAACTTGCATAATTGGGCATAATCTTCTAAAATTTGAAATCGTGAATTTATTATCAAAATAGGTATAAAATCTGCCCATGAATCTTAAAACATCTTTGAAACGTGAAGGGAATTGACCCATAATCAAATCATAGAGAATTTCATGAAATTGAGTTTAAACCCTATAAGATCATAAACTTGAATTAACACTTGAATTCATGAACTTTAGGAGAAATTTGGGCATGAGAGTGAAAATAACTCCCATTCATAGCCCTACATACCTGGGTAAACTAATTCTCATCTTGTCTTTGAAAGCCTAAGAGATTTAGAGGAGAATTTGAGGGTTTCTAGCTTGATCTTTAAAAGAAAACTTCTAATATTGCAGGGTGGGAGTTGAATGAATTAGGATAGGTTGAACCCTCTTAAAATCCTCCTAACAGAGCTTAAAACGATATAGTTTAGGACTTAGGAGCTTAGAAATTATGAAAATGCCCTTAATGATTCAACAGAAAATCTCATACTGCCAGAAACAACGAGTGGTTGAACGACTTGTTAGGCAAATGATGAGTCATTTGCCGACTCGTTAAGCAAATGACGAGTCGTTTACTTAATCCGTGAAGTACACTGGAATTTCCCACTGCTGCTCAAATGACAGATCACTTAACAACTTGTTAGGAAAATGATGAGTCGTTTCATTAATCCGTCATGACTATTTTAAAAAATAAAATTTCTACAAACCATGAGTCATTTGACGGCCCGTTAGGAAAATGATGAGTCATTTGCTGACTCGTTAGGGGATATTCTGATCTTTACAAATGAAGGGTCATTTTCCAACTCATTAGATAAACGACGAGTCATTTAATGACTCGTTAGGTAAACGACGGGTCATTTGACGACTCGTCCTGCGAACTGGTGCATATTTCCAATTTTATCAATTTCATGAATATGATCTTGGGGACTTTTGGAGTGTTACATAATCTCTCCCTTGGGAACATTCAACCTCGAATATAGAATAAGCATATTGGAAAACTGGGGAAAGAACTACAATCCCAAATCTAAACAACTAAAGCTGAAAAATGACGAATTGACTGACTCTGAAATGATATACATGACTAAACTGAATTCATGAATAACACACATGCACTGCCATAAAGGAAACTGAGAGACATGAACTACACATGAAACTGAATAGAGTATTAAGGAGGAAACTGATAACTCATGCTGGAATAGAGTCGTAAGGGAATAAATACGGGTATCTAGCCATCATATCTGCTTCAGCCTCCCACATAGCTCCTTCAACAAGCTGATTCCTCCATAATACTTTCACTGAGGCTACTTCGTTGTTCCTCAACTTCCAAACCTGATGATCAAGGATCTCAATTGGTACCTCCTCATATCTAAGGTTATCCTTCACACCTATGCCCTCCACCAGGACAACCAAAGTCGGATCACCAATGCACTTCTTTAAAAATGATACATGGAAAATTAGATGTACCGAAGCCAACTCCACTGGTAGCTCCTACCCATAGGTCATCTTTCCCAACACGCCTCATAATCCTGTAGGGACCAATGTATCGGGGACTAAGATTCCCTTTCTTTTCGAACCTCATCACTCCCTTCATGGGAGAAACCTTCAAAAACACCCAATCATCAACTTCAAACTCTAATTCTCTCCTCCTCACATCAGCGTAGGACTTTTGACGACTCTGAGCTATTTTCTAACTCTCCCTTATAATTTGAACTTTCTCCATAGTCTCATGAACTGAATCTAGCCCTATCAATGTAGCCTCACCTACCTCAAACTAACCAATAGGCGATCTACATCTCCGCCCAAAAAGAGCCTCAAACGGAGCCATCTGAATGCTAGAGTGGTAGTTGTTGTTGTAAGAAAACTCGATAAGAGGTAAATGATCATCCCAACTACCTTTGAAGTCAATAACATATGCTTTCAACATATCTTCAAGAGTTTGAATGGCCGGCTCAGCCTGACCATCTGTTTGCCGGTGAAAAGTTGTGTTAAGCATGAACTGAGTACAAAGACCCTTCTGAAACAACCTCCAAAACTAGGAGGTAAATTGAGTATCTCTATCTGATATGATGGAAAAGGGAAAAACATGCAATCGAACTAACTCCTGAATGTACAATTTGGCATAATCCTTCATTGAGTCGATAGTTTTGACTAGTAGAAAATGAGTTGCCTTAGTCAATCGGTCTATAAACACCCAAATAGAGTCATACTGTCGATGTGTGCGAGGTAAACCTGTGATGAAATCCATATTGATCTCTTCCCACTTTCAAGTAGGGATACTGATGTCTTGTATCACACCTCTAGGTCTTTGATGCTCAACTTTCACTTCCTGACAATTAGGACACTTAGCCACAAACTCTGCTATGTTCCTTTTCATGCCACTCCACCAATAGAATTCCCATAGGTCATGGTACATCTTGGTGGCACCTGGATATGTAGAATGTCGGGATTCATGAGCCTCATGCAACATCCGATCTCTTTAGTCATCAACACTCGAAACACACAAACGACCCTGATAACGAAGTACACCATCTTTCCCTTGGGAGAAGACCTCCACCTTCTGATTTCAAACTGTTTCCTTCAACTTTACTAAAGTAGGATTCTCATCTTTCCTAGCCTTGACTTTAGTCACCAAAGAGGATTCTGAACAATTCTTCATAATGACACCACCATCCGCCGAGTCAACAAGACGAACTCCTAATCGTGTAAGCCAATGAACATCCTTTACCAACTCTTTTCTTCCTTCTTCTACATGAGAAACAATCTCTATAAATAGTCTGTTGAGGGCACCCGCCACTATATTGGCCTTGCTCTGATGATAAAGTAAACTCATGTTATAGTTCTTAAGAAGCTTTAACCACCTCCTTTTTCGCAAATTCAGGTCCTTCTGAGTAAATGCATATTGTAAGCTCTTGTGGTCCGTAAACACATTCACATGGACCCCATACAAATAGTGTCTCCAAATCTTCAATGCAAACACTACTGCTGCCAACTCTAGGTCATGGGTCGGGTTATTCCTCTCATGAGTTTTAAGCTGTCTGGAGGCATACGCAATGATCTCGCCATGCTGCATCAACACACAACCAAGACCAACCCTAGAGACATAACGATACACCACAAATCCATATGTACCCTCAGGTAGGGTCAATACTGGGGCTGAAGTGAGTCAAGTCTTTAGCTCTTGAAAACTGTTCTCACAGACATCCGACCACTAAAATTTTACTTTATTCTAGGTCAACTTAGTCAATAGTGCTACAATGGATGAAAATCCCTCAACAAACCTTCTGTAGTAGCTAGATAGACCCAAGAATCTCCTGATATCCGAAGGATTAACTGGTCTAGGTCAATTCTTTACAACTTCTATCTTCTAAGAGTCCATTTGCACACCCTCATTTGATAGCACGTGACCCAAAAATGCTACCGAGTCCAACCAAAACTCACACTTATTGAATTTAGAAAATAGCTGACAATCCTTGAGAGTCTGTAGCACAATCCTCAAATGAGAGACATGCTCCTCCTCTCTCCGAGAGTATATGAGAATTTCATCTATGAACACAATCACAAACATGTCCAAATATGGCTTGAACACCCTATTCATCAAATCCATAAAAGCTGCACGAGCATTCATTAGTCCAAACGACATAACTAAAATTCATAGTGACCATACCGAGTCTTAAAAGTTTTCTTCGGAATGTCACTCTCTCTAACTCTAAGCTGATGATATCCGAGTCTGAGATCTATCTTTGAAAAACACTTGCCACCCTGAAGTTGGTCAAACAAGTCATCAATTCTAAGGAGGGGATGCTTCTTCTTGATTGTGACCTAGTTCAACTGTCGGTAGTCAATACACATACGAAGAGAACCATCCTTCTTTCGGACAAAGAGAACTGGCGCACCATACAGGGATTTGCTAGGTCTAATGAAACCCTTGTCTAGGAGATCTTTCAAGTATTCTTTCAACTCCTTTAGCTCAACTGGAGCCATNTAAAAGTAAATTCAGGCTCAAATTCATACGTAAAAGTAAATCCGGGCTCAGGTCTAATGAAACCCTTGTCTAGGAGATCTTTCAAGTATTCTTTCAACTCCTTTAGCTCAACTGGAGCCATTCTGTAAGGAGGAATAAATATAGGTTGCGTATCAGGTTGGAGGTCAATACCAAAGTCAATCTCCCACTCGGGAAGGACTCTTGGCAAATCATCTAGAAAAACCTTTGGACACTCACACACTATAGGAACTGACTGGAGAATCAGGGTCTCCTACTTAGCATTCTTAAATCAAACTAGATGGTACACACAACCCTTAGAAATCATCTTTCTAGCCTTAAGGTAATACATGAACTGACCTATAGGCACAACTGAACTACCCTTCTATTCTAGGACTGGCTCACCCGAAAATCGGAACTCTACCATATGGGTTCTACAATTTATTGAGGCATAGCATGCATGAAACCAATCCATTGCAAAGATAATATCAAAATTAGTCATGTCTAACTCTACTAAATCTGTTGAAGTGACTTTCTGAAGGACTATGAAAGGGCATTTCTGTATACCCATCGAGCTATAACAGAGTCACCCGACTAGAGTAGAGACTGAGAAGGGTTTTGATAGAATTTCGGGACTGACTCCAAGACTAATAGCTACATAGGGTGTCATAAAAGATAAAGTAGCCTCTAGATTTAACAAAACATAAAAATCAAGATGGAATACTCGTAGCATACCAGCGACCACCTGAGATGACAGGGCATAAAACATGTTCTGATACTGACCACCACCTGCACTGGTGGAAGCACCCGGCTGAGCTGAGCGTGCTAGTGGATCTACTGAACTGCAAGCTGGGTCATGACCTCTAATATGGCCCTATCTAGCTGCTGGACAATCTTTGAGCATATGACCGGGCTTCCCACACCCGAAACATGCACTTGAACCCGCTAAGCACTCTCTGGGGTGCTTCCTGCCATACTTGCTGCAAACTAGAATGCTAGGCTCTCCTAATCTATTATCTTTACCTTTGGAGCCTAATAGATTTCCCCTCTGTTTGCGCCAAGATCTGGATGATACACTAGCTGATGACGGTGTTGGAGCTAATGGTCTCGGCTGAGACTACTGATGATGTCTTCCACTGCGTCTCGGTTGGGAAAACCCGTACTACTCATCCTGCCTCTCTTGGCCTCTCTCTCATTATCCTTCATTTGATCTTCCTTCATTTGCTGGGCGTATATGACCAATCGAGAGAAGTCTAGACACATATTCAGCATTGTTGTCCTACACTCCTTGACCAGTGAATCGGACACTCCATGCACAAATTTGTTCAGACGGGCCCTCTGGTCTGCTACCATCTCCGTCGAATACTTGGACAGCCAGATGAATTCCAAGGCGTACTCTTGAACAGTCATATCATTTTGCTTCAAATTTACGAACTCCGCCGTCTTTGCATCCCTCAACTCCCTAGGGAAGAATCTGTATATGAAAGCTATCATGAACTCATCCCAGCTATCAAGAACTGCACCCACTACTGTACCGTCTCTCCACTTCCGGTACCAAATATAAACAACCCCCTTCAGTTGATAGGTGACTAAATCTACTCTCTTCCCTTGTCACCCACATAATCTAGGTGATCTTCTGTATAACCTCTAGAAACTCGCGTGGGTTCTCATCTACTTTTGACCCAAGGAACTCAGAGGGATTCATCCTGAGAAAATCCCGAACTCGAGCTGCCGGTGTGCTCCCATTCTATGGAACATGGGACATGGCCTACTAGTTGACCTAAGCGGTCAAAGCCTGGGCTAACATCTAAAAAGCTACCCTAAACTCAGCATGAGAGACCTTCTCGGGCAATGGACCTCCTGGGGCTGGTGGGACTTGCTGATGCCTATATCTGTTGCCATTCTCATGGCCATTTCCATTTTCATTCCTTCTTCCATTAACTTGGCGTGGAGGCATGTTTCTGCAAATGCATATAGCATGAGTTAGAAGGATAGAGAGATACTTCATTACACGACATAGATCATGAAAGAAGGGAAATTTCCAAAAACGTCTTGTAGCCTCTCCCCCATAAATGTGGCGCACTTCACACCCATGGAAAAGACTCTACTTAATAAGGAATTTAGAAACCTTAGGACACTCCAAAACCTAATGCCCTTATACCAAGTTTGTCACCACCCGAACATAGACACGGACCGAGACACAGAACCTAGAACCACAAATGGCTCCAAGTCGACCCATGGCATGAACATGATAATTGAAGCTCAACATAAGCAAAGTGGAAAAACTAAATTATGAAATAGCGGAAGTCTGAATAATAAAACATCTATGCAACAAAAATATCGTAACACTGAACCCCAAGATGAATATACAAACTATGTCTAAAAAGCCTCTAACATACTGACGAGTTGATGGGACAACACCCCAACTAACTCACTAAAAGTCTGAAATTGAGAATGACAAAACTCATCTAACTGAAGGTCCTCAAAGGATAAGGACTCACCAACACAGTTGTCTGGGGTAGAGGCTGGAAACTGGAAAGCAAGGGGACTGAGTCTGAACGTATGAGCCTGTATCATGAAATGATACAACATATAGTATGCGGTTAGTACTTGAAATGTACTGAGTATGCAAGGTAGGTAAAACAAGCTGAGTAAGTAAAACTGAAATCATGCATAGCTTAATCATAACATCACGAAATTGTAAGAGTAAAGAAACTGCATACTGATGTATAAAAACATGAATAAACATAACTGGATCTCATAACTGAAATAAACACATATGGCTTTCCATATTTTGTTACACCCCGTAAATTCTCAACATGTAGATGGCCTATTCGCATGTTGGTTAAGAGTTTTTGAATGTCATACATGCTAGGAAAAGGCCCGGGGAAAGA
>JACEIK010001186.1:300707-311133 GCA_018107945.1 Datura stramonium
ATGAACCTAAGTTATCAGTTCTATAAGTAAGTATTGGTGATAATCACGAGTGTATACCCAAAGCAGTTATGAACCCATGGAGAACACAAACCCTAGTTATCCTTTGATAATGACGTAACATCAGAATTTTGATATTTGCTTTTATTATTGATTTTCTTTAGAATCCCCCTATTTTGAAGTAACTACCTTACAAGTTCAATTACCGGCTATAATACAGTCTCCCTGTTCTCTGTGGGATCGACCCCAACCTCTAGTTGGGTTCTTTATTGACAACGTCCGCTTATCACTTCAGTAAGAGGTGTGGTTTGAGCGTTATCAAAAAGTGGCATCGTTGTCGGGAATACGGCTGAAACTAAGTTATTAGCTTGTAACTAACTTTTAGGTAGTTATTTCCTTAATTATGTATATTTTTGTGTTTTTGATACCCACAGGTTGTTCTCCGATGAATTCCAAGCACTCGGAGTAGAGGAGATCCCCTTGTTCCATTAAATCCATAAATCGCAATAGCACTGCGTAACATGGAAAACCACGAGCAAAGAGAGGCCCGCATAGTTGAAGAAGCTAGGCAAGCCTAGCTAGCTCGAAAAGCTGCACTACAGCATGCGGAAGATGAAAGAGATGAAGTGGTAAATGCTGGTCAACAAGGGAGGGGCAACAGAGCTCATAGATTTTCCCCTCTATACTTTGACGATGATGATGACCCAGATATTGATGAATTCGGGTCAACTGGAGAAATTGTGCCACCACCACTGCCCGCTGGGGCCAAATTTGACGTTACAAGCACCATGATTCAGTTGTTAAACATGAAAGGGGTATTTAGCGGTCACGCAGCAGATGATGCCGACCTGCACCTAATGAACTTCGTAGGAATATCCAAGACGTACCGGTTGCTCGGAGTAAGCCAGGATGCAATACGGCTTAGACTCTTCCCTTTTTCTCTATCAAGGGAAGATACTTTGTGGTTATCAGAGTTGCCAAACGACTCCATAACCAATTGGATGGAGCTTAAATAGGCCTTTTTGGAGAGATTCTTTCCCCTGTCCAGGATGTTACAGCTAAAAGATGAGATCTATAATTTTCGGCAGATCAAGATTGAGGCACTTCATGAAACTTGGTTGAGATTCAAAAAGAAATTAACTAAGTGCCCCAACCATAAAACTCCAGATGATAGTTTGTTGGAATTTTTTTACAGGTCTCTGAACAATAGCACCAAGGTTGTAGCGACACGGTAGCTGGAGGAGCATTGATAAGTCACACCTGGGAGTTAGCTGCCACCATTCTTGACAGGATGACTAAGACAAACAGGGTCTGGAATATGAGGGAAGCTAATGCAGTGGCAGGCACATATGTTGTTGGTTTGACTAGAGACCAATGAAGAAAAGAAGAATAGCGTGACCAGGAGATGGCTCACATGCGCACATCATTGGACTTGCTGACAAAGCATATTATGGGAGCTGGACCCAAACAGGTTAATGCAGTGGGTACTCAAGGAAGGGAGCAAGGAGTTGATCACTCTGATTCTGAGGAGGAGGCAAAGGTGGCGGGTTTCCGAACCAATGCCCAAGCGTCTGGACAAGAAAATTGGTGCCAAGGTTCTAGAAATCAAGGTCAGAACCAGTATAGAGACAACTACAACATAAATGGGTTCAGATATAGGAGCCGAGGTCGTGAGCGCAAAGGTGATTGGAGGCGCGATGATTGTTATCGCAATGACCGGGCTGGATTCTATGTGCCTCCCAATGCACGAGAAGGGGAGGCTGGGCAATCAAAGTTGGAGAGCATGATGGTTGAGATGTTGAAGAAGGTGAGGTCTACCGATGATCAGCTGAAGGAGATCCGAGGTGATTTGTCAAGTATGGTTCAAAAGGTGGAATAACATGCTACTACCATCAAGCAAATTGAACACCAACTTGGCCAACTGTCAGCATCAATGAATCCTAGACAAAAGGATACACTGCCTAGCAACACTATCCAAAATTCGAAGAACGATGCACATTGTATGGCGGTAATGATTAGGAGTGGTAAAACCACAGTTGACCCCCCATTTCCAGTTGAAGTTGAATGGAATAAAGAGAGCATAATGGAGGAGGATGACACAAGTGCTGAGAAAGAGACCGGTGAGTTGCATGAGGCCACGAGAGGTGAGAAGGAACCTGCCAAGGATAAGAGGGCAATGCAAGTGCAAAAATCTATCCCACGACCACCACCACAATTCCCTCAAAGGATGAAGAAGAAGGTGGAGAATGGTAAGTTCCAAAAATTCCTTTCAATGCTTAAGCAGTTGTCTGTGAACATACCATTGGTCAAAGTGTTAGAGCAGATGTCAGGATATGCAAAGTTTATGAAGGACCTGGTGACAAAGAAAAGATCTGTGAGCTATGATCCTATTGAAAATGTGCATTACTACAGTCCATAACTACAAGGGTCTTAGCACAGAAAAAGGAGGACCCAGGTGCCTTCACTATACCATGTATGATTGGTAATGTTGAGTTTGCAAGGGAACTCTGTGATCTGGGAGCTAGCATTAATTTGATTCCCTTGGCTGTATTTAAGAAGTTAGGATTGGAAACTCCTACACCGACCAACATGCGGTTACTGATGGCTGACAGAACAGTTAAGAAGCCGGTGGGGATCTTAATCTATGTGCTTGTCAAGGTAGATAAATTTATATTCCCAGCAAACTTCATGATTTTGGATAGCGAGGTTGATTATGAGGTCCCCATCATTTTGGGGCGACCATTCCTTGTGACCGGGAGAGCTCTAGTAGATGTAGAAGCTGGCCTATTGAAGTTTAGGCTGAATCAAGAGGAGGTCACATTCAACATCTACAGGACAATGTGGCAACCCAAGGAATTTAGTGTGATCTCAGCACTGGAGGATGAGTATGAATCACTTGACGAATTCTGAGTAGTCAAGAGATTTGTGTCGTGCCGCGACGTTTAATCAAGCGCTTCTTGGGAGGCAACCCAAGTGGTGAACTGGTGAAGTCTGAGTAACCAGCCTACCTACGTCGTGCCTCAATGTTAAATCACGCACTTCTTGGTAGGCAACCCAAGTTATTGAACTAATGTGTGCTTACTGTGAAGGGAAAATTGAAAATAGGAGGCTGAAACATCAGCTGCTATGGCTCTAAGTATGACCCGTAATGAGATCCTATGAGTCGTAGCAGTAGTCGTGGTGAGGTTTAGAACAAAAATATTCCAATCCTTGACCTACGAGTCATCCTATTTGGTACGAGTCATGTGATGTAGTCGTAGGTCGTCAGGTAAGTTTTCTTTAACAATTTGCCCACGACTCTAGGGGAAGAGTTGTGGGGTCTACCTACGACTCGTGGTATGAGTCGTGACGGGTCAAAATAACCCGATTAGGCTTAGATTTTTTTAAATATGTCCCTACCTATTTAAACTTCAAATTATACCCTTCTCCCACGCAATCACCACAAACCCACGAATGAAGTAACCTCGCTTCTCATCACCAAGGAATCGAGCAAAAATCCTTGCTCCAACTAAGTTTACAAAGCCATAGAAGTTGATTTTGGTCCATGAAACGACAAACAAGTAAGTATTACACTTTGAATTTCTTCAATCACTCATGAAAAAAAGTGGAAGGGGCCGAAACTCAAGCCCTTGTGAGTCAACTGTTATACTCGAAAACTTAAATACAATTTTATTAGGTTGAAACTGTGATACTCATGAAAACTTAAATGAATGTTGATTGTTGGGTTGAGTTTGAAACTTCAAATTTTTTTAAGGGTTTATTTGCTATGGGTTATGGCTAAAAGAAAAAGGGGAGGGTTTAGCACTGTTAAAATGAGTTCAAAACATGGCTAAACCTGGGGGGAATTCTGAGTACCCAAAATGTGACAAAAAAAACCAATGCACACTGAGAAAACAAAATACAACAAAGGTTGGAAAGAATACGAGGCACAATACGGATCGTAGTTAGATACTACGAGTCGTACTGAGCACTCGTATCCCAAAACTGAACAATGTCACACAGCAAATCTCTCAATACAACTCGTGGAATCGACCTACAGGTCGTACCATGAGTTGTAGAAAAATTCAGAAGAACATTAAATTTGAGCTACATTAGACGGCTCAATGTACAGATCGTACCTTCATGGTACGAGTCATATCTTCGAGTTGTAGCTTAGATGACTCAGAATCTGGGACCTCCTACGAGTTGTACCTTCGTGGTACGACTCGTACTATCGGCCCATGATGAAAAGATGCAACTTTATTTTCTAACTTCTCTTTTCCAAAAACGGAATGCTAACTTCTTTCTCTACAGGTGCAATGACATACAAACGCAGGGCAGACAAACCAACAGCCCAAAGGAGATTAATTGATGAACCAGTTGACTCGGAATCTGACAAGGCCGGAGACTCACCTAGTGGTTGATTGAGGAGTTTCAAGTAGACACCTCGGACACCGATGGAACCAGAACCACCAGGGCGAGAGCAAAGGCCCAAGCTGAAGTAACCACTGCAACATCCACTTAAGCTCCCTAGTCTGAAGAGGGAGTTAGAGAGGAACGTCAAAAGTCATGGAGCGACTCCAACGCTGAAGAAGGGTCAGGAGAGACGCAGAGTGAAGAGGAAAGCGGCAGTGATGAGTCGGAGGAAGAGGCTCCTATTGTTGCACAAGAGTAGACCCCACCCAAGGAAAACCGTACAATCTGGTGGAGAGTTCTAGGAGCCAAAAAAATCTATGAACAAGTCATCTCTCTCACCGCCAAAAATAATCCATGGAGGAGCATTCAAGAAGAACTATAGATCCTCACAACCGCATTGGATGAAGTTGAGGAGATGAAGTGGATTTTTAGCTTCTATGGTTTTGAGTGGATGGCAAAGACTCCAACACAGTACACAGAACACATAGTATGGAAGTTATATGCCAACTACTTGTCCACAATGGAGGTAAAGGCAAAGGAAGGGCAGAAAATAAAAGACTAGCCTCGTTTGGAGAGTGTTATGGTTCGAGGTCGAGAAGTTTATATATCCGAGCGGACCATTGCTCGATTGTTGTACGGCCCGCAGTTCTTGTCTACTATGATGATGCTAGAGTATGATTACAGGGTGGAGGCAATGAAGAAGATCAGATCCTTGAGTGTGCAGGAACGACAGAGGCAGCTGCAATGGCTAGCAGAGATGATTGTTGAGAACAAGGATGAGGTCGAATGGGTTACAAGTGGAAAGCAGGTGACCAAGAATTCATTGAACTTCATTGCAAAATCATGTTGGACACTAGTGCGTAATCGGTTAGCACCTACGATCAACAACAACACACTGAGTACTGACAGAGCGGCTTTGGTTGCATGCCTCATGTCTCGTTACCCCATCAATATTCTAAGGATCATAGCCGATGAGATACGAGATCGGGCAGTGGGAGTAAGAACTACTATCCCATTACCCAGTCTGGTATTCAAATTATGTATGGAGGCAGAAGTCCCACGGGGTGATGAGCGGTTGATAGGAGGCCAAAGGATTGTAGATATAAGCCTTATCCGAGATGAGATGAACCCGATAAGTAGATACAGGATTCCCACAGCTATCCCCAGCCCAGCCAGCAGGGGACGTACAGGTGAATGTTCCCGTTACACAGGAGAAAAGCAAGACACCGGCTACAGATGCCGGTCATTCAAAGTCAACTCCCAGCACCTCGGCTACACCACTTCCCAGCATGCAGGCTCAAAACACCAGCAGGGTATATCTTGGTACCACAGGACTTCCTCCAAAAGCTAGCAAGAGATTGATCATGGCAGAGCATAAGATTCAGGCCATGATGGATAATGTCAAACCATGGGTCAAGTCAAAGATAGAGGTAGCAGCTCAGGCTCTACATGCCCGCCTAGATAGTTTTGAGAGCCATTTCAATGAGAGAATGGCGGATCAGACCAATACCAGCAGTCTCGATGCAGATTTGGGGGCTCTTCGGAGCCAAGTAGTTGATTTGTCACCACGACAACCAACAATTTTAGCATTCCCCACTCTTCCAGACCTAGATCCCAAGCTTGATGAGGATATTGATTTGGCAGCATATTGGGAGCCGGCCGCAGCTGGTGATAAAGGCAAGAAAAGAGCTGCTGAAGATGGTAGTGAGGAGAGTTTGAGAAAAAGAAGAAAGAAGGAGAGAAAAGAGCGCAACAAGGCTAGAGCATCGAGCATGCATACTCATGACATACATATGACTGAGCTCCATGAGAAAGCTAGAGGAGCAGGTAGCTCCACCACACCCTAGCCCGAGCTTGCAATGGCCATGACCCTTCAGGAGAGCCACATTCAACCCAGATGTTTTCAGAGGCCATCCAAGCGGCCACGACTGCTGGGGGGACCACTCCCCCTATTGAAACACAAATGAACGCGCCAGCCATCGCTAGCGCCACTATTGCAACGGAAGTACCACCTCTGCGAGATGACCAGGAGCGCGTAGTGCGCCACAGGTATGTTCTCTTCCCTATGATCTTCTAGATGATGCTTCGGGGAAGAAGCTAACTCTTCAAAAAGGGGAGGGGTGTACTTGTTATTTTTGAGATTTTTGGTCTGTCTGAGGGTTTTTCTTGCCGTGTTTCTTTTCCCTCAAACATGTTATCTAGTAGAACCAGCATGTGTAGGACTTGTATTTTTATTTTTGTGATTTTTGTTTAATTAGAAAGTATCTTAGGAGTACTAAGCCAAGGAAATTGCACTAGTTTTGGTTTTTGTAAAAAATTGACCCCGTTTAAAAATTTTCTGATATATTAGCTATGTATTTGTGACAACATGCATGATTGCTGTGGATCTTTGGATGTCAATTAGTTTGTCAGCATGAGTAGTTTTGTTAATCCATGTATAAACCAGACAGGTGAGGTAAAAATAGTTCATGTACCATGTGTGAGTGAGGTATATTAGTCAATTCGGTATTGTGTTGTAGATATAGAACTTCCCTAGTTGGTCTCTGCATAGGCTAAGGATGGTTGGTTAGGATATGATCATAGGTCATTGTTTGCTTAGCTCACTTTTAGCCTATATTGCCCTACCAAAAGTTGCATGAATCCCTTGATCCCAAGTTTGAGCCTTAGTAGACCACGTTTCTTTGATTGACCGATTAACCATACCCATTTCTTATAATGAACCTGTTTTGGCCCGGTCCTCCTTGGATAATGTGAACCTCAACATAAGAAAAATTTATAAGTTGAGGGTGGCTAGAGTAGGGGTGCATAAAAGGTGGGAATGGAAGAAAGGAAAATAAAGAAATGGTGGAATATGAGGTGTGGTGAGATGAAAAGAAAAGGATGAAAAATGCTATAAATGTTGAAAAATAAAGCTCAAAGAAATTTTGAAAATGCTGGAAAAAAAAGTGAAAACTCACCACACCCATGCAAATGTTAAGAAAAAGGGGAAAAGGGGAATGAAAGAAAAAAAAGGGTGAATTAGGTGAATGGTGTAGCTAATGTATGTAGTGCCAAGGAAGGAATAGTCACTTATAAAATCTTCCATATTTACCATGTCCAACCCTGAGCCTACATTACAAGCCATACCAAGTCTTATGCTGATCCTAACTCGATCATCTGAAAAACCAACGCAGAGAAAATAAGGGCAAGCTTATGGTATCTGACACATATTACTTGTAACTTCTTTGTGAGAGTGAGTGTCTTACTTGTTTAGTCCTATGCTATGTTTGACAATTTATATCTTAGAGGGGACTTTATTTGTGTGAGGGTACATGGATTATGTTTGCTTTTACTATTGGTATGTATGAAAAATATTGGTGATGACTTGACTGCCTGTTGATAGCTAGATGACATGTCTTGATCCCTGTTTATGATGTTTTGAGGTTTCCTGTAGTACATTAGCTGATGTGGTTCCATCAGAAAGGGTCAATAGAGTTTGTATAGAAAGTGCAGGTTTGTTTGAGTATTGGCTGTAGTATCTTAAGTCTATTTTATAGTTGAGCGTCATGTTCTAGTTTTTCTTTTCTTTCCCTGAGGACATGAAAAAGTCTTAAGTTGAGGGTGTTGATGTGTTGTGGATTTGCAGCACATTCGACGCTCAAAACTAAGAAAACAGCATGGACTTAGGTGATTTTATGTGGATATGAGGTATTTTTCCTTTTGTTACAGGATAAACAGGTGTTGGAACTGAAAATTTAAAAAGATAGCTTAAAAAGTGCAAAATGGGTAAAAAGTGTAGACCACGATATGGATCGTAGGAAGGACCTACAAGTCGTACTGGTGGCCGTGAGAAGTTGCTGAAAGTTAAGGCTGAGAAGATGTGACCCACGAGTCCCAGTACGATTCGTACTAGGCCTGTATGAATCGTTATGAAGTCCAGAAGAATTGCATCTGAGTCTGACTCTTGCTACGAGAAGAAAGTATGACCTGTAAGATGAAGGTACGAGTCGTACCATTCTGGTCGTGATGAACTTCAGAAAAAATTCAAAATCTCTGATTCAAAGTACAGGAACTCAGTACGAGTCGTGAGTTGATGGTACGAGTCGTACCCAGATCCAACACTTAGCCAGAATTTTGCCAGGTGAGATTGTACGAGAGGAAGCTATGAGTCGCAGGAGCATGCTACGAATCATAGTCGAGTCATAGCACTGGCGGCGACAGATATGGAAATTCACCCTGTTGGCTTAGGAAAAGAATTCTTATTTCTGTATAAATATGTTTTAGGTTTTATTTTTATAGAAGGACGTCAGTTTGATAATTTTAGAGAGTAGAAACCTTGAGAGAGAGAGAATTGAGTTGGTCTTAACTTGTGATCAACCTGTTCTTGAATTAATCTTGTTCTTGCTACTTATTCTTCAAGATTTTGTGGAGTAATTGAAGGAAGTATTTTTTTTCTCAATCATTATTGTAAGTATTGATTTTTATTCTTAATCATGAATGCAAATCACAAACTTGCAACTATGAGAGGCTAAAACCTCCATAGCTAGGATTGTGGGAACTATGGTGAATTAACAAGCTAAGGTTATACAAAGTGATCTTAAAACCAATACAAACACTTATATTGTACTCTCTTCATGCTTAAACGTTTTTTGATGGTGCGCAACATTAGGACATGCCCGAATTATTTACTTGCTTTGGTCAAAGAGGTAGAGATTAGGAAAAGAGAATTACAACGGAACTTTGACTTTGATGATCATTGTATTAACTTGAGTTGTGGTCACAGGATAGTTACATCTGGAACTTAGTGATAAAGGATAGTTTTAAAATGCTCATGAGACTTGGTCGAGTGATTGAGTATATTCATTCAATAGGGACTGGTCGGTCATTTGAATGAACCTAAGTTATCAGTTCTATAAGTAAGTATTGGTGATAATCACGATTGTATACCCAAAGCAGTTATGAACCCATGGGGATCACAAACCCTATTTATCCTTTGATATTGATGTAACATTAGAATTTTGATATTTACTTTTATTATTGATTTTCTTTAGAATTCCCCTATTTTGAAGTAACTACCTTACAAGTTCAGTTACCGGCTATAATCCAGTCTCCCTATTCCCTGTGGGATCAACCCCAACCTCTAGTTGGATTCTTTATTGACAACGTCGGCTTCTCACTTCAGTAAGAGGTGTGGTTTGAGCTTTATCACCTAACCTGGCCCCGATGAGCTTGGAAGGTGCAAGCAACATAGAAATAACCTATTGGGGCCGTCATAAGCCCTGGTAAGTACAATCTAGTTTATATACCCCTAACAAGGTCCTTATGATTCTACTATTAACTTTAGCCAACCTACCTGGCTTCTAGGTCTGAAACTGAGCTTGCTGGACTCCTGTAACTATTTTTGAGCCTGTTGGGCTCCTGTAACTACACCTTGGGCACACAAGGCTCGACAGAGGGTCCGGATCTCAGGCTCATCCTGATCCTTAGTCCATCCCAGCCTACGATATCAGCTTGTTGGTGAGTCATCATGTTCAAAGGGACGTTTGATAAACTTTCCTATTGATTATGTTATAATATTGCTCGGGTTAGTTGGGGATGTTGTCCCATCAACCCTTCTTACGTATTAGAGGCTTTCGTACAAATAAGTAGTATTCAGCTTATGCAAATGTTTGGTATTTCCTAATGTTATGTCATGGTTATGTTTCTGCAATTTTTATGCTTATTATTCCATTTATTTAAATGATATTAGTGGAATGCATGTTTCATGGGTTGACTTGGGGTCTCTCGGGGTCCCTTGTCCCGTGTCTATGATTCGGGTGTACGTTGGGGTTGTGACAAACATGGTATCAGAGCCATAGGTTTGAAGTGTCCTAGGGAGTCCGAATACCGCATTAGGTAGTGTCTTTTTCATGGGTGTGAAGCACGCCACACCTCTGACGAAGAGGCTACTAAACATTTAGGAAATGTTCCCTTCTTTCATGTTCTATGTCGTGCGATGAAAAGCCTTTCCATCCTTCTAATTTGTGCGATTCGCGATTGCAGAATTATGGCTCCT
>JACEIK010001187.1:17096-27649 GCA_018107945.1 Datura stramonium
ATATATATAGATGACTGAACTGAAATGACATGCAATGACCAACTGATAAACTGAACTGAACAATTTGTACTAGACTGAGATGGTCAAAATGAGCCTGTCTGGTGGTCAAAGACATGCCCTAAGTCTGAAATTTTTGAGTCTGAGATACTGTATTAAACTGAGTTAAACTGATAGAACTGGAACTGAACTGAACTGCTTATTCTGAACTGGACTGGACTGACTAGTGGGAGAGTCTATAACCGACATTTAACCAAGTGAGCTAGACATGGAGTCCGATGTATACACCCCACCGAAAGGACCCAATATACCTTGCCAGGCTATAAAGGGATGAACTCGGTGATCACAAAAGCCTGGGGCCATTCAGGCTATGTGATACTATAAACTATGCTGGCAATGTAGTTTCGGGAACCAAGGTGCGCTGGAACCCCAGCCCGCTCGATTCTAAGTCCTGCTCCCACTGGAAACCTATACTGAACTGCTAGGATGATAGCTCGAAACTGGGGTCCAAGACTAGTAAGGGACATATAACTGAAAGTACCCTGAGAGTCTTATCGGACCAGATTCTGAAATTGGGTTCTGGACTGGTTAGAGCTGCTTAATTGGAAGCGTCGTAACCGTCTAAGAACAACTTATACTGAACTGGGGTCCTGGGCTGGTTAGAGCTCTATAACTAGAATTTCATTACCACCTAATGGACCAAGCAATTATAATCTGAGTCTGATTTTGATAATTGAGAGACACCTCTAACACCTCGAGAAAAGATTGTAGTCACACTGATCAGCTGACCTTCCTGACTAACACCGGATATTCTAGTACTTTGAATGAAACAAAATTGACAATTTTGAGTAATACAAAGTATATATACTTCTGACTGAATTTGAATAACATACACGTAACTGGGTTTCTAACACATACAATTGTTATAGGAGCCCCTGACTCTGAAAGATGCAAGCAATTCTCAAGAATTCAAAGATTAAACAGGATTCTAGTTTCTAACTCTTCAAGAGCTAGGGCTAAACTAATTTAATGGGACAAGCATCAACACAATCCCAAACTGGTAGAAAAACATCAGCAATTAACATAAACGATAATTCATAGGATTTAAGGGAGGTCTGACAGATAAATTCATCTCATTTGAAAGTCTCGGGGCTAGAACTGATAGAGAAAACAAAGAAGGATTTTAGGGACACAAGGGAAGAACTATTCCCTTGTTGAATTCCCACATATCTGACTCTCCCAGAGAATGAGACTTGAACTGCTGCAATGATGAACAACCCTAAGCTTGCTTGGAGGGTTTTTGAGAGGAGAACTTATGATGCTTTTCTTAGAACCGAGATTGGGAATGAGGAATGAACCGTTTTTCCCCACTAAAAGGTCTAAAATTATTACTAAAATGACGTAGTTTAAAGATTGGGAGAGTAGGAAATTACTAAACAGCCCTTAGAAATTCGCTGGGAAAAACTGTCAGGTGCCCCTAACGGGTCGTGGTGGCTGACCATGACTCGTGGTTACTCCCGTCAGGTACACTGCCTGGGCTCTTCAGTAGGTCACCACGAGGGACCTAACGAGTCGTGGACCATACTGTCTCACATCTGAAGATTAAATGCTAACTTTTGTAACGAGTCGTTGCCACTAACGATGACTCATTGTGACACTGGTCAGGTACACTGGCTAAAAACTCACTAGGGCTGGTAATAGGGGACATAACGAATCGTTACAATAGACCACGACTCGTTTCCCCCGCCGTCAAGTACACTACTCCACAAAATATATTCTCAACTCAGGCCTAACCATGAGTGACGCAACAGGTCGTGGTCAGTGACCATGACTCGTGAAGTTCCTCAGAGGGTACACTGTCTCCCTTCTCAAAACCTCAAGCCTACTTCTCACGGCTCGCCTAACGAGTCCTGAGATCACTTAACGACTCGTTAGGTGGGTCGTCCTGTAGCTTTTCTGCAGCTTTTCCAAATTTCTAGATTTAAGTCCCAGAATTAGATTTTGAGTTTCCGGTGCATTACAACATCTCCCCCATGTAAACATTCATCCTCGAATGTTAGAATACACACAGGAAAGCAGAGAATAACNGGCGGAAAGGAAGCTCTAAGGGTGTCCAACATAGAATAATCAGGTCTGTTAGAATACACACAGGAAAGCAGAGAATAACAATCAAAATTTCCAAATACTGCTCATTTAACTCCAAAACTGTCGGAATGACTACCTCCATTTCAAAATACATAACTAGTTTGAATTTACTTTTCATACATACATCCAAAGTCGTAGAAGAAACTTATACACATGAATTGAATTCAACAACTAGATCAGGTCCTAAGGCAAAACTAACATTTCAAGCTACAATAGAGTCGGTAGAGAACAAGTGTGGGTATTTTTCCATCATATTTGATTCGACCTCCCATGTAGCTCCCTCAACCTGCTGATTTCGTCATAAGACCTTGACTAACACCGGATATTCTAGTACTTCGACTGAAACTAAAGTGACAATTTTGAGTAATACAAAGTATATATACTTTTTGACTGAATCTGAATGCATGGATGAAGACATAGGCTAGCCTGTTCCTTCTTAAACCACCCTTTCTGATGTTAAAACGACGTAGTATAGGCCCCTAGGACTTATGAATTACGAAAATCCCTTTACTAAAATTGCAGGATTTTGTTGATTACTAGTCCCCATGAGGGACTAGATGACTCGTGACCAGGGCTAATGACTCGTGGCCTGGAGTCGTGAGGTACACTGCCAAAACTTCACCTTGGGACCCCACTAAGGACACCACGGATCTGGTGAGTGACCACGACTCGTGGTCACCATCCGTGGCCTACACTGTCCAACTATCCTTGCCCAGCATCCAGTCTAGGCCACGGGTGACCTCACGAGTCGTGTGGCCTGACCACTACTCGTGTTCATGCCCATGGTGACCCCCAGACCAATCCACCTCCCTGCTTGACCACAAGTCACCTCACAACTCGTGGTCACTTCTCACGGGCCACTTCACGGATCATTTTGTGATCTGGTGTGAAATATCAGTTTTTCACCTTTTTGACTCCCGGGTATGATCCTCGAGTTCCTGAGGTATAACAATCTCAGGTCAGGGTATCATCAGCTAAGAGTTAGAGAGTGTGACGTACCAAAAACAGCTTTCAGGACTCAGTATGGATACTACGAGTCTGTGGTTATCTCCTTTGGACTAACAAATGCCCCCGCAGCCTCTATGGACCTGATGAACAGAGTCTTCAATCAGTATCTAGCTATGTTCGTCATTATATTTATCAATGACATTCTCGTATACTCTAGAAATAAGGAAGAGCATGATAATCACCTGAGGATAGTGCTTCAGACACTCAGGGACCGCCAATTGTTCGCTAAGTTCGAAAAATGCGAATTCTGGTTGAAGTCTGTGACTTTCCTGAATCACGTGGTCTCAGATGAGGGTATTCAGATTGATCCTCAAATGATAGAAACGGTGAAAGACTGGCCTAGACCTACCTCCCCAACCGAAATCAGTAGTTTCTTGGGTCTAGGCAGGTATTACCGACACTTTGTGGAAGGTTTTTCTTTTATAGCATCCCCTCTGACTAGAATGACTCAGAATAAGGTTAAATTTCAGTGGTCAGATACGTGTGAGAATAGTTTCCAGGAATTAAAAACTTGACTCACTACCGCTCCAGTGTTGACCCTACCGGAAGGATCAGATGGATTTGTAGTATATTATGATGATTCCGGAGTTGGACTCAGTTGCGTTCCGATGCACGGGGCAAGGTGATGGCCTACGCCTCCAGAAAGCTCAAATTCCATGAAAATAATTATCCGACTCATGACTTGGAGTTTGAAGTGGTGGTGTTTGCATTGAAAATATGAAAGACACTATCTATACGGGGCTCACATGGATGTTTTCATAGATCACAAGAGCCTTTAGTATGTATTAAGACAGAAAGATCTCAATCTTCATCAAAGAAGGTGGTTAGAACTCTTAAGGACTATGACATGAGAGTGTGCTATATCACCCGAGCAAAGCCAATGTGGTGGCGGATGCCCTGAGTAGAGTATTTATGGGGAGCGTGGCCCATGTTGAAGAGGGAAGAAAGGAACTGGCGAAGGATATCCACCGACTAGCTCGGTTAGGGGTGCAGATGATTGACTCAGCTTAGGGTGGAGTGGTAATACAAAGTGGGCCAGATTCCTCTTTGGTTGTTGAAGTTAAGTCTAGACAGGATGAGTATCCCATCTTACTTAAGCTGAAGGAAGTGGTTCTCAGAAAAGAGGTTGAGGCTTTCTTCAAAAGCCGTGTGTACCGGACGTCGGTGATTTGAGACAGAAGATACTGGTTGAAGCATATAGCTCGAGGTACTCCATCCACCCGGGTGCTACTAAAATGTACCGCAATTTGCGGGATATTTACTAGTAGAACAACATTAAGAGAGACATCGTTGAATTTGTAGCTAAGTGCCCAAACTGCCAGCAAGTCAAAGTAGAGCACCAGAGACCGGGAGGTATGACTCAGGATATCAGCATACCCACGTGGAAGTTGGGACGAAGTGAATATGGATTTTATTACGGGTCTGCCTCGAACTCGACGGCAACATGATTCTATTTGGGTAGTAGTATACCAGATGACTAAGTCAACACACTTCCTCCTAGTTAAAACTACAAATGCAGCTGAGGAGTATGCTAGGCTTTATATCTGGGAGTTATTCAAACTTCATGGGGTACCATTATCCATTATCTTAGAAAGAGGTACCCAATTCACCTCGCACTTCTGGAATTCCTTTCAGAAGGGACTTGGTACCCAGGTCAAGCTCAGCACGACTTTTCACTCACAGATAGATGGACAAGCTGAGCAGACAATTCATACCCTAAAAGATATATTGAGAGCATGCGCGATCGATTTCAAGGCCATTTGGGATGATCACTTGCCTCTCATTGAGTTTGCTTACAACAAAAGCTACCACTCCAGTATCCAGATGGCTCTATTTGAGGCATTGTATGGAAGGAGATGTAGATCTCCTATTGGGTGGTTTGAGGTTGGTGAAGCTACTTTAATCGGGCCATACTCTGTTCATGAAGCTATGAAGAAGGTACAACTCATCAGAGAAATATTGAAAACGGCTCAGAGCCGTCAAAAATCTTATGCTGATGTAAGGAGAAGAGAATTGGAGTTTGCTGTGGATGACTGGGTTTATCTGAAAATTTCACCCATGAAAGGGGTGATGAGGTTTGGAAAGAAAGGAAAGATAAATCCAAGATATGTGGGACCCTACAAAATTTTGAGGCGAATTGGTAAAGTAGCTTATGAGTTGGAATTACCTTTAGAGTTGGCATCTGTGCACCTAGTATTTCACGTGTCACTATTGAAAAAGTGCATCAGTGACCCAACTTCAATTGTGCCATAGGATAGTGTGGGAGTGAATGATAGTCTCTCATATGAAGAGGCCCTAGTCTAGATCCTTTACTGCTAGGTTCATAAGTTGAGGAACAAGGAGGTAGCTTAAGTTAAGGTCTTATGGAGAAATCAGCAGGTTGAGGGAGCTACGTGGGAGGCCGAAGCAGATATGATGGCTAGATACCCCTATTTGTTCCCTTCTGGCTCAGTCCTAGTCTAAGGTATCAATTTTCTGCCCAAAATTGCTTTCAATTCGTATGTTTCAGTTTCTTTCATGTAAATGAATATGTGTATGATTAGTGAACTCAGTTTAGACTTGTTATTCAATCAGAGTTGTCATTACTTTAGTTTCCAGCTTTCATGATCAATATTTGTGTATAAAGATGGCCATTCTCTGCTTTCCTGCATGTTTTCCAACATTTGAGGATGAATGTTCCCAAGGGGGAGTTATTGTAATGCACCATAAACTCAAAGACTAGATCCGGGACTTAAAATAGAGAAAATTGGAAAATCTTCACCAGGTCACAAAACGAGTCATTCTGTGACCCGTGGGAGGTGACCACAAGTCGTTAAGTGACTCATCGTGGAGACTTTGGACTTAGTTGAAAATTTTGGAAAAGGGGGGTGACCACGGGTGTGACCATGAGTCGTGGTCAACACCACGAGTCGTGGGGTGCCCCATGGTCAGGATTTGACTAGGAATTTGAGAAGTTAGGCAGTGTACCCCACGGGTCCTCACCACGTCTCATTTAGGGCACCACGAGTGATGGTGTCCCCCATGGTGACCAGTATGGGTTTTAGGCAGTGTACCTCACGATTGTGACCACGAGTCGTGGTCACTACCCGCGACTCATTAGGTCCCTCGTGGGGGCCTGACAGTCAGTTTTTCCTGTGATTTTCCTAAGATTGTTTCAGTAATTTCCTAACCTCTTAGACTCTAAACTGCGTCGTCTAGTATATTTGTAAGGTAATTTAGAGGGGTTAAATGGTTTCCCCCTCATTCCCCATGTAGATTTTTAGAAAAATATCGTAGAGCTTCTCTCGGGAACTTTCACAGCAAGAACTAGGGCAGTCCACTTTTCTTCAGGTTCTCAAGGAAATTCTTCGGATCTCTCCACTAGGTATGTGGGAATTCAACAAGGGAATAGTTCTTCCCTTGTGTCCCCAAAAATCCTTCTTTGTTTTCTCTATCATTTCTAGACTTGAGACTTTCAAATGTGATGAAATTATCTGTCAGACCTCACTTAAATCATGTGAACTATCATTTATGTTAATTGTTGATGTTTCTCCACTAGTTTGTGACTATGTTGTTGTTTATTCCTTTAATGTGAAATCTAGACCTAGTCTTGAATATAGAGAAACTAGATTCTTGCAATAGTGTTTACTTATCGAAATTTTTTTTTGATTCTATCAGTGTTGAGGACTCTCATGTTGTTGATTGTATTGAAAATTAGTCAGACTATTGTCAATTTGGTTCCAGTCAAAATTCTAGAATATCTAGTGTTCGTCAGAAATGTCAGCTGATCGGTTTGACTACAGAAATGCTCGATGTGTCAATAGTGCCTCCCAATTATTAGAATTAGACTCAGTATCTATTTAGTGATTCTTTAGGCGGTCATGACACTTTCAGATAAGAAACTGTAACCAGCCTTGGGATCCCATCTTCAGAATTACAGTTTGTTCCTTAGACGGTCACGAGCTCCCAGATAAGCATGTTTTGGCCAGTCTTAGAACCCAGTTCAAGAATCTGGTATGATAAGACTCTTAGGGTGCTTTCAGATATGTATTCCTAACTAGTCTTGGGCCCCAGTTTCGAGTTATCAGCTTAGTATTCAGTCTAGGACAATCCAGTGGGAGTAGGACTTAGCACCGAGCGGACCGGGGTTCCAAGGCACCCAGGTTCCCAGAACTACATTGCCACTGTAGGTTACAGTTTCATTGGCCTCACGGCCCCAGACTCTTGTGATCACCCAGTTCATGCCTCTATACCCTGGCAAGGTATATTGGGTCCTACCGATGGGGTGTATACATCGGACTCCACGCCTAGCTCACGTGGTTATATGTCGGTTATAGACCCTCCCACTAGTCATCTCAGTCCAGTTTCATATCAGTTCAGATCAGTACTTCAGATTTAGAACATGTTCTTGACCATCAGATAGGGTCTTTTAGACTGTTTCAGTTATTTTAGTTATTTAGCTCAGTAGCTTCAGTTGGTCATTGCATATTTTTTCAATTTAGTTATTTCATTTCTTATGTATGGTTTCTGTCACTTACTCAGTACATTTAAAGTACTGATGCATACTTTTATGTTGTATAGCTGCAGGACCTCTGTCTCAACCTCACTAGCCGATCACCCTCAGAAAACTTCAGTTGTTCTAGTTGGTGAGTCCTCATCTTTCGAGGATGATGATTATTTTCATTTAGCTACATTTTTCTTTTTCTATTTAGACTTGGAGTTAGTTGGGGCATTGTCCCAGCAACTCATTAGTTGTAGTGGCTTTCAGACATAGACATGATTTTCAGATTTTCATCAGATTTTCAATTGATTGTAAACTTTACGATTCAGCTTTATTTATCATGAATGTTTTATAGTAGTATTTTAAAGCTTCCGCTAGTTATGCTTACTCAGAATGCCATTGTATGATAAAATAGGGGTTGACTTGGGGTTACTTGTGACTCTAAGTATCGTGTCCCGTTAAGGGTGTAGACTCGGGTCGTGACACCAGTGGACTGCAGGACACCAAAGCTTCGCTTAACTTCATAGTGAAGGTCTGTTGGACACTGGTTCACCACAGGTTGGCATCGACAGCGAATGATAGCACTCTAAGCGCCGGCAGAGTAGTGTTTGTGGCATATATCATGTCTAGATATGCCATTAACATCCCGAGGGTAATAGCAGAAGAGATTCTGGATCAAGCTCTAGCCTTGTGCATGATGATTCCATTCCCGAGTCTCATATGTATACTTTGCACAAAGTCCAGCGTGTGGGTGATAGCTTAGGTTAATTCTAGGGTTGGAGGCTACTGGACTGTTGACATCGGGTTGATCAGAGATGAGATAAAGTCGGTGAGCCGGGTTAGATTACCAGCAGCAGTTCCACCACCACGGCTAGCTGGGGGCGAGCAGGTAGATGCCCCCACATATATTAAGCAGAGAAATATGCCGGCCACATAGTAGTTGCCCCTAGCACTTCCTCTGCATCTCCACTAGCTACATTGGGGCAAGTTCCTTCCAGATGCATATTGGTGGCCCATGATTTCCTACAAATGCTGGCCAAAAAGCTGACATTGATCAAGAAAATGGTCAACATAATGATGGAGTAGGTCAAACCTTGGGTCAAGGCTAAGATTGAGGAGGCTGCGGAGGGCTACATAGTAGATTGGACAGCTTTGAGCTTCGGCTCAATGAGCGGCTAGCTAAGCAGCCAAATATGGGGAGCTTGAGAGAGAAGATTGGGTCATTGCAGAGTCAGGTAGCTGAGCTGTCATCTAGACAATCGACAATGTTCTCAACACCCACTATCACACTGTTTAAAGATAAGTCAAAGGAGGAGCTTGATCTAGGGGCATTCTGGGCTCCTAAGCCGGCTGGTAAAGATAAGGGAAAGAGAGATCCTTGAAGGTAGTTGATGAGGAGACTTCCAAGAAGAGGAAGAGAAGTGAAAGGAAGGAGCACAAGAGGGTAGCAGTAGCCAGCCTGCAGACTCATGATGAGCACATGTCTGAGCTGCAGGAGAGAGCTAGAGGAGCTGAGTGCTTAGGTGTTGTACCCGAAGAGCTTGTGGGTGGCAACGACCCTTTGGGTTAGAAACATTAAGCCTAGATGGATGGAGAGGTCACTGAGGTGGCCAAGACACCCCCCGCCACCATACCACGTAGTGCGCCAGCCACCACTGGTGCCACAATTGTTGTGAAGGGGAGTGTGCCTTCACACCTTCCTCTACAGGATGACAAGAGCGCTTAGAGTGCCACAAGTATGTTCTTCCCTTAGTTTTTATTTCCTTGATTTGGGTACAAAGAATGTTTTTCAAAAAGGGAGGGTGTATCTGTCTTTTGGGTTTTTTATTCATCCAAGGATTTTTATTGTCGTATTTATTTACTCTCGAACATGCTATATAGTAGAACCGGTATTTTTTGTATGTGTTGTTTTTGTTTAACTATAAATAGCTTAGAGGTACTTAACAGCCAATAAATGCACATGTGTTTGATGTTTTGAAATGGTTGAAAAAATTACCCTTTTTAAAATTTTTGTTGTATGCTTAGCTGTGTTTGTTTACTGCAAAGCATGATCAATATGGATCTTTTTGTGGAATTTGGTAGATTAACATGATTAACTGTAGCTTAGTTGTGCATGAATCAGATAGGTAGTGTTTAATACGAACCTGTACCATGTGTGAATGAGGTTCTTACTTAGTTCAATGTTGCGTAGGTGATCTAGAACTTTCCTGGTTGGTCTTTGCTGAGGTTTTAGGATAGTTAGTTAGAAAAGGATCATAGGCCGTTTTTGAATTATCTTACATTTAGCCTAAATTGCCCTACCAAATGAATAAGTATCCATGGATCCAAATGTTTGAGCCTTAATTAATCATCTTTCTTTGATTAGCCAATTCACCTTCCCACCTGTTCATAATGAACTTGTTTTATCCTTGGTTCCACCTTGGATACTGTGAACCTCAACTCAGGAAAAATACCTAAGTTGGGGATGGATATTGTAGGGGTGCGTAAGCTATGTGGGGGAAATAAAAGGAGAAAAAGTTAGTCAATGAAAAGTGGGTGTGGTGTGAAAGAAAAAAAAGAAAAAGAAAATAGGAAAAGGAATAAATCTTGAAAACAAAAAGGAAAAAAAATAGAAAAGTGAAAAAGAAACCACACCCACTAGTTGAAAGAGGAATGAAATGGAGAAAAAATGAAGAAAAAGGGGAAATGTCAAAAGTGAAGCCAAAGTTGCATAGTGCCAAGGAGGGTTAGGCACTATTTCCGTATATACCATACCCAAACCGAAGCCTACATTACAAGTCAGTACAAGTCCTATAGTGATCCTAGCTTAACTATTAGAAAAGCCAAGTAGATAAAATAAGGACAAGCCTATGTTATCACCTGTGCAGTGTTTGGAACTTCTTTGTGAGAGTGGGAGATTTGCTTGATAGTCCCGATTATATAT
>JACEIK010001187.1:27735-55236 GCA_018107945.1 Datura stramonium
TGGTTGCATTACTTTCTGCCAACATTCTGTGTAAACAGCATTAATGATAGCTCAGTTATTTGTTAATAATTGAATGCCATCTCTAGATCCCTTTGTGTCATAATTTGTGGTTGCATGTATATATAGCTATCTTGGTTTTGAATGGAAAAGGGGTCAGTACTTCATACGTGCTCATGTGTGCAATTTTGATGTTTTAGCTATAGGTCTTCTATTTTACTTTCTAGTTAAGCATTGTGTAATAGTTATGTTTTGTTTGCCTTAGGACATGTAAAAGTTATAAGTTAAAGGTATTGATGTGTTGTGGGTTTACAGCACTTTCGACACTTAAAACTTAGGAAAATGCTTGGTCATAGGTATGTGTATACGGATATGAGGTGCTTTTACTTTATTTTCAAGGAAATCAGGTTGTCGAGTTGAATCCTAAAAAAGAGGAGGAAAAAGTGTAGCAAATAGGACAAGTGCAGTCCTCAGTATGAATCGTACCTAGAATTTGTGATGACATCTAGAGGATATGCACAAGTGTTCGGGCCAAGTATGACTCTTGGTACGAGCCATACCAAGGAGCCATGGAAAGAGTCAGAAGCTTGCACTTACCTGAGTTCCTGGTGCTGATGGAATGCACGAGTCGTTATGGCATCATATGACTCATACCAAGGAGCCACGGTGAATTCCAAAGAGAATGTCAATTTGGTAGATCTAGAGTATGAATAGAGACCATGAGTCATAACATCAACATACGAACTGGTAACACCCCAAATAATTTGAGCGATAAATTCGTACTTTCGAGGCAGGGATAAGAGTACTTTAATGGGATAAGAAAGATGTTTTATGATTTATTGAGTCTCTCTATGTTTTATGTTTTTCGTGTGACCGCGCAAGTAGGCACGTCAATAGCGGGCTAAGGCAGTGGAGGGATATATAAAGCCCCTTGACCGGTTCTACCACCCATAGTTATTTTTCAAGAACTTGGAAGTGGTGTAAAGCACTCCCTAGCAGCTCCCCTTAGGTTCTAAGCTATTTTTATGTTGATTGGAAGATGCAAATCTATTTCTGAGCATAGATTGTGAATACATCGTGTGTGCTTGTATTTTAACAGTGTTTTCATGCCTTTTTGGTGGCTATCTCGTCCTAAACAGCTTGGTAAGCTTCTATTCTTATTTATTCTTAGTAATATAGTGTACTAGTGAATCCATGGATCTTGGTAGATCGTTGTTACGAAACTTCTATCGTTGAATTCGTAGAAACCATATGTATTTAGTTCCAATTGCATTATTTTCTTGTTGAACTATTGTGTCTCCATTTTTGGCAGTAATAGGGGATTCTCTAAGGCAGTATATTCATGGTGATGGTATCTTGAAATCGGCTTAGTTTGGGGCTCATCAGATTTAAGGTATGTCAAGGCTTTTGAATCTCTTTTTGGCTTGATTTTTGTTGAATTGAACTCCCATTGTCGTCGTACGAATTGACTGTTTGTGGCTGGAAATTTGTGTTGTAAATACTATTGTTTGGGGGCTTCTGGGATCTGATCTTTCCCTCATTAATTGATACCATGTATTCAGGCATTAAAATTGGTAGTTTGTCGTGAGTCGGAGAGGGGATAGAATGCATTAAAATTGGCATGTGTTGTGTTGTGGTTTGTGATCCTTTTGGTTTGATCTATGGGATATTTTGGCTACATTTTTAGGGCTATTTTTGATGTAGTTGTAAGTTGTATGTGTGGCTGGTTAGATATATTAGTTAATAGATGAGTTGTGGTTCGGCGGAGGACGGCTAACGTGCAAGAATAGTACTATGTTGTGATGGTCGATTGGTAGGGTTTGAGAGCTGGTTATGGGTTGTTTGAGCATGGATTGTTATTTTTAATTGTGAAAGTTGTGATTGTGTGATTGTGTGTGTGTGTTGAGGAAATTGGGATTCGTGGATACCCAATGCTGAGAGTAGGTCCAACCGTGGGGTTGAGTCTAAGGGGTAGAAAAATTGGCCTATGGTTGAGTTGAATTTGCCTCCCATAGGGCCTTTCTGAGACACGGAAAACTTATGGAGAGGTACATGCCTCCATAGTGCCATATATGTATGTTCCTCCTTCCTGGGATCGCGATTTCCTCTCCAAGAAGTATGGAGCTCTGCTAACTGTGAACAACCGAGAGAGGGTCCGGCGGTGCTTAACTGATGATGTTGATTAACTGGTGTTTACTTATGGTTTTCTTGGCATTATATTGTGGTTGTTGTTTATTTTATCTATTATCTTATAGTAGTAGATTCTAGATGTTGGTTGGTGTTAGCTGAGGCTGTTGAGAGGTCTAGAGGTGATGACGGGTGAGCTATGTCAGCTAGGTATCGTGTGTTGTTATCTACTTGTTTGCGACTTCCGGGCTTATGGGGGCCAGGTAGGTTCTATTTGTGTATTTTCTTGTACTTGCTGGGCTTATGGGGGCCAGGTAGGTTTTATGTGTGTACTTAAGTTGAATTCTCCTTCTGCAATATCCGGTATATCTGTTGATATCTAATCTGAGTCTTCCAGTTGTTTCTGCCTTTCATGCTTGGTACATTATTGTATGGATGCCCTATTCGGGGAACTACATTCATTCTTGCAGCTGATAGTGGGCTGGTAGATGGATTTATTGGTTGTTAAGTGGAGTTCAAACTGAGTCGGTGTGCTCCAGGTCTTTCGGAGTTACCAGAGGTTGAGTTATGGTTAGTTCAGGGCCTTGTCCCGGATAGTTGATCTTTGTTGTATTCTTAGAGACTCATAGATGTCTGTTGTGGTCGTAGTGTTTTTGTAGGCTAGGTGGGCTATATTGCATAGTGTTTTCCATTATGTTGCTTTGGTGGCCTAAGTATATGTTTTTGGTTAATTTGCGAGTCAGTTTCTGTTTTAGTCTGTCGTTTACTCTGATTTAGCTTGTGTTGTAATGCCAAACCTCGTCAGTTCTGGCTTGTTGTAGTTAGATTTTTTTGTAGGATTCACTCGATCAAGTGCGGCACGGGTGCTAGTCACGCCTCTCCATGTTTTGAGTGTGATAGAACCGTACCATGGATTCATGGAAAACTCCAAAGGATGCCAGACTTCACAAGATTAGACCATGACAGGAAATGTACGACTCGTAACATCATTGTATGAGTCATACCAACTCCGAGGACTTGACCAATTTTCAAGACAGCATTGCATGTTATTGATGGAAATCGCGACTCGTAGCTTCATGTTACGACTCGTAGGTTAGGTCGGCGACAGTTTCCTGTTAATTTAGGAAAGGTTTCCAATTATTTTTATGAATACTTTTTAGGTTATTTTCTTTAGAGAGACCGAGTCATTTGTTTGTAATAGTGATTTTTGATTTTCCTAACACTACTTGGAGATCAAATACACGAATTGGTTGAGTTTTTCTTTCATTGTTCTTGAATTAATCATAATTTGATTGTGCAATAATCAATTGGGTTTTTCTTCAATCATCATTGTAAGTTGTTAATTATGTTTTCTTCCATGAAATCTAATTCTTTTCTTGCAATCATGAATAGCTAAAACCTCCACAACTAGGGTTGTGGGAACGATGGTGAATTAACTAACTAGGATTAACATAAAGTGATTCTAAACCAATACACATGCTTGTATTATTCATCTCTTCATCATAAACGTTTCTTAATGGTGCGCAACATTAGAACTTGCACGTATTCTCTACTTGCTTGAACCTAGAGAAGTAGAGATTAGGAAAAGAGAAGAACAACAAAGCCTTGAACTTTAAGCTTCATTGAATAACTTGAGCAGCGATCGCAGGATAGTTAAGTTGGAATAATTGATAACGGTTAAAGTGAAAACACTCAACAGACTTAATCCGCTAATTGAGTATAGTTGTCCCTCCCCAAAACAGGGGGAGGGCGCGACTGGCTCCCGATACCTGACTAACCTGGAAGTCGGCTATATGACATCCATAACTATAACACTTAGGCCGTCAGGCCACCTGTCACAATCAACTGGAATACCAACTGGACCCATACGGTCTCAACAATACAAGGTAAATAAATGAAATGCCAACAAGTCTATGACTACGCTAAACCAAACAACAAATATCTGAATAGGGAACAAACTGAATAACACTGTACACACTAAGTCCACAAAGCCTCTAAAGAGTAAACTGACTGATGGTCGAAATAGGGCTCCGACCTACCCATAACTGCATCTCAAAACTCTAACTAAAACAAAACCAAATTTTAGCTCTAGAAAGAAAAGAGTATACCAAGACATCCGCCGATCTCACGAACTGCTACTACAACTGGAAATCCCGGCCTCTACCTACATCTGCGGCACAAACGCAGGTCCCCGGGCGAAGGGACGTCAATACAGATGAAATGTGCTCGTATGTAAGGCTAAAAACTATAAACATATAAAATAGTGATAACAACTGATCTAGAAATAAAGAATACTAACAACCTGGAATCCTAGAAACTGAAACCTAATAATAAGTCAATACTGAAGTGCAAATGCAACCAAGTAATGCACAAGAAAAACTATAACTATAGTGCCGGCAGCCAGCAGATCATAAATTTCATATAAACATGCCTCCAGTCAGTGTACTATATTGGGGTAAAATAGAACTATCTCCAGCCGGTGTTCCATACTGGGGTAAAACAAAAATATCTCTAGTTGATGTGCCATACCGAGGTAAAATAAGAATATATTCAGCTGGTGTACCACACCGGGGTAAAATAAATTATTCTCAATAATAATCATAAATGGGGTCGATGTGGCTTATACTGAGTCAATTTAACACATATCGCATAGAAATGACAAATGTTAAATCTGTGGCCGGAATAGGCCTCTTTCATAACACATAAATGCAAGTGAGAATACATATCATGTAAAGCTAGTAAATATGCATATATATCATGTAAAGCTGTCAAATTATATATAAACATGTCGACTCAGTGACTCGAAGGACCTTCAAGAGGTTTAGACAACATAAGAACTTTTATAGGCTTACAAATAATATCCTACAAATAATCCTACCAATTTAATGTATCGCTTGAATAGAATCACATAGATGTTCATTACTATACAATCCTTTAACATCTGGGAACTGCATATATATTGGCCATCAGGTGGTTCCTTATGTATCGACAATTATACATTGGAATTTTATTGCCAAACTTATCACATCGATGAGCACATAAGTTCTTAATTCATTTGTCTTATTTGCAAGAAAACATGGAACTTGGAACTTGGAGTTATTTGTCATAACACTTAACATATACATAAAGCTGAGAGTTGAACTATAGACATACAACATATGAGACTTTTGTATAACGTATAAACTCGTGTTTAGTTAACTGAGTGACCTCCAGGAGACTTCTTGGGATTAGAAGTTCTAAGCTTAACTAATCATTAGCATAGCCTATGATTATACTTAATTAGACATTAGGAACATTGGTACGTGGGAGAATCTCTTCTCTAAATTTAGGAAATACAAATGATAACTCAGCAAGAGCTAAACATATGACTTGAGTATAACTGAAAGAATTCAACTATATGTTATAACCTGAAAACCATTTACATTAAGACTTCTTACTGGAAAGACTTATAAAGACTTAAGTTCTTAGACTTGTATGCAACTTCAAATACATGACCAAGACATTAGCATGATTCTTGGAATATGATTTTTGAAAACTTATTAGATTAGCATAACACACTTCAACATAACTTAGGAACATGAAGACATAACTTATGAATCTGAGATTGGGATTTGTTCAACTTGAGAACTCATAAGAAACTCTCTAAGTGCTTCCTTATAGGAAAATAAAGGCCTATAGTCGTAATTCGGACAATGCTAGATTGACTTACACAACTTTGTAATTAACTAAGGAGCTTAAGAAAGCTAGGCATCACTATCCATAGCTTAGAATCTTTAGGATTAACTCCTTTAAGATTTTGAAAGATAATTTCAACACTTAGAATGGATAACTTAACAAAATCGTTTGAAAACATAACGAAAAAACTTCTCTTTGAATTGAGTTACTACCTCAACCATTTGATTCTAATCATTTCATAAGAAGTTAATGCTTTACTGACCATTCATCAACTTAATACATACTGAACATAAACAACTTTATTTATAACTCTTTTACTAAACGTCTTTAGAACAGGGTTGATCTTCCTAGTTGTTTGCCTAATTTGTTCATAATCATAACCCATATCGTCTAAGTTAACAACATTTAGCTCTACTTTCCTTATTCATTTTAACTTCTTTTCCAAACATGATTCAACATTCCACACTCAGTTCTTTACCTAATTGACAACTTTATCTGTTAAACCTCGTCTTACTTATATTTTAACGTTGTTCAAAGGTTCTAGAAAGCATATTACTCACATATTACCTTAAAAGGTCTAACATTTACTCTTATCTTCCTTTTTTATAACATCACAAAAATATTAAAAACTTAGCCACGTTTTCCTTGCTAACATCTATCGACTTAGCTTATTTATTATGCGCCGCTTGCTTAGCTTTAAGGATGGAAAACATAAAATCTCCTTTTTACCTTAAGCACTATAAAACATAAACATATAGGAGGGAATAACCATATTACAAAAACATCATTTCAATAAGCTCATTTAGCCTCAATCGTGCTAGCATCATTTCTTGGATATTTGTTTGTTCACGCGTCGTTGTCTTAGCATTTCATACCAATATCACTTAGTGACTAGATCTTAAAATATATTTAACATAAAATATACAATATACTATAAAGTACCAGCCCACGGTACCCATGTTAAGGAGAATTCAGACTCGATTTACAACTATGACAACAATTGCATAGAAATTACGTCTTTTGCTTCACATTCGCTCGCTTCAAACATTCTTAATGATTCAAGCTTAACACCCAATACTCCTAACCCTTTGGACAGAATCATACATGCCTCAATATGATTTGAAAAACATAGGAATATTGGTCGTTTCAATTACTTAGTTTCGTTCTTGAAAAACAACGAAAGGGGGCATTCACATACCTTGGCACGTCGACTCTAACTTTTCCGAAAACCTTTATTTCAAGCTTACAATTAAAAGCTCCTTTCAAGTACAATTTAAAACCACAACAAGCAGCAACTTCATTTCACCGAACTTCTGAAAAAATTGGGCAGCAACATGCCACAAGAACACATAAAGAAATAATAACACAATACTACAACATTCTCCAAGTTTTAACCTCACAAATTCATAGAAATCAAAGAGGGAATTACTTACCCTTTCTTGGAGATGTTATTAGATAAAGTAGGAGTAGAATCCTACTCTTTCCTCTGCCCAGAACCAGCTCAAAAACGCAGCAACACAGCAATCAATAATAAGACAATACAAGAGCCAAGATTTTCATCCAAGGTTCTCTTCCCAAAGCCCAAAAGAGACAAGAGTGAAGTTTTTTACCTGGGGTATTTTTTTCACCATGTCATAGGGCTCTTAATTCTCTGAATTTTGGTAAAAAAAATAAGGTGAAATGGAGTAGAAATGAGCTTTTTAGCTCAAAATTAGTTTTATAGATGAGCTAGCCAATTTTGGGCGGTGCCCATGTGCGGCGCACCATGCAATGTGTCCTTGCACACACGCGCGCGATGGAAGCCAACTGCCTACATGTCTCGGCACCCACGCGCCTAGGCAATTTCTCATCCGCTTATCTTCAGATGAGCATAACTTTTTATTTCGAACTCCGGTTGACGAGAGATTTTCTTTGTTGTAATCTAGATTCAAAGACCTTTAATTTGATAGGTCATACACTACCTAACTCAACATATATTAGGAGATATGCTCCTTTAAAGTCACACCATATATTAAATCACTTGAAGTGACACCCCCCCCCTTGAGATATTCCTTATCATATACACTTTATATACTTCACTTTCCTTAATACAAACGTGAAATTACCTTAATTACTTGACATCAATGTACTTATGACACTTTCAAATGTCAAAATAAAATTTTCTGGGTGTAACAATAGTCATCCTATAGGGACGAATCAGTCGTTTGGATGAACCTATGTTATCAGTTCTGCAAGCTAGGTATTGGGATTGATCACTAGTGTAGTAACTCAAAGTTGTTATGAATCCATGGGGAACACTTCCATAGTTAATTGCATAAACTTGATCATAATTTACCATATTCTTACTTGATTCTTTATTTAAACCCCCCATTAGAAAATAACTAAACTAAAAACATAAATACTAGCGTTATTTCTACATCATGACCATATTCCCTGCGGGATCAACCCCAACCTAGTTGGGTTCTTTATTGACAATGTCTGTGATGTTGCCCAAGGGCACGAAAGTGCACGTGTTCATCAAGTAATATAGGACTAGAAGCCTCGCTTATTGTACCCACAGAGACTTGTCAGTTCAATCGTTATAAGGTTATTACTTGATTTTCGCTATTCTAACAAAATAGTTAAAATGGGAATTGGGTTGAAGAATTAACTACTAAAACTTTAAATGTAAAACTAACTAAAATGGTTGCAAAATTTGTTTTACTTCGATGATGATCAAAATCTAGGAAAATGGCACATGTTTGGTTTTAGATTGAGTTTCCAAGACGTGATTACACTAGAACGATTCTTCCTATGGTGACTAGTTGCAAGTTACTATCCCATTTCTTACCCCTATCCCTAGCATCCAAGAACTCTTTCATGAATCCTAACGCCTATATCCCTATGGTCGCAGGATAAGTATAAAATGACTGTTATTCCTACTTGTATTCAACTAAACGGGGTTGAAGGGTATATCCCTATCCTCAACAACAACTTCTATCCTCTCACCAATGGGTTTGAGGGTCTTCGATTTCCCATTTTGTATTTACCTTTAACCCTTTTAATTCCCTTTCCCAAGTTCAATCGAAATATAACCGGTTACCTATAAGGTGATCAATCTCATAAATAAGAAATTAAAACAAGTAAATTGTTACACCCCCTAAGTTTCTATCATTCAACCGATGCGTGCCTACTTATGTCGATAGTTTTGGAGTATGATGCATGCGAGGAAGGGCTCGGGGAGTGAACACACGAGCATGGAGGCCGAAGCAGAGGCAGGGTGCAACCCTGTCGCGCTCGTATCTTGGCACTGTGACCAGAGTGGCGCGCCTCCCCCTGCCACTACCTCAAGAATTATATAAATACCCCTTCACGTTTTAGAATTCATTTGAATATTTCCCCAAGTTATAGAAGCGAGGGTGAGCAATATTTTCTATTGATTTTCATCAAATTACGCCGCTAAACTCTATCCGAATGCAAATTCTCCTTGGATAACGAGTTATAGGCCTACGAGATCTCTACAGAGTTATTTCTTAGAAATTCACTCAGAGTACCAGAACCCCGCCGAGTAAAAGTTGTTGGAATCACTTTTAATTGAGTCATAAGTGACTGCAAGTGACGGTAAGTGTTTCTACCTTCTAAACCCTCGGGAATTTGTGAGTTCTCAGCGAATTGAATGAAATTGAATTATAGTTAATGTTATTCAATAGATATCATTGTTTGCCAGTTCCTACTATTGAAATAGCCTTATTCTCTCAGCGTAGAAACTGCTAGGGAGTGGGACTACTGGCTTCAAGTTGGAAACCGTTCGGGTGAATGAAAGTCGGCATTCGAGGTATGTTAAGGCTTATCCCTTCGGCAAGTTATTCTCTTCGTATAATGATACGACTTATGTTCTTGAACGGAGATAACGATCCTATATGTTGTAATTAGCTGTTGCTAGTACATAAGGATCATGTATGTTGTGATTATTTGTGGTTAGTAGATTATGATTATATATGTTGGGGTTAGCTGCTAGAAGACGTATTGAGAGTATATTGCAGTATCCCTCATGGGGGAAGAGTATTTAAGTGTGACACACGCTAGGAGCATCATAGAAACTCCTTTGTTCTTTTGGTCACTATATTAGTAGAATTCTGATGTTTTTCTCTCATTTCAAGGCCTTAGAAGTTTATGGTTATCTGTTTGGCCTGATTTGGTAAGTTGGAAAGTATCGGGAACAGCCGAGCGATATAACTTTCAATTTGATGCCTGTATTGTCAGTGAAGCTCGCCCAGAGGCTGTTGGCGTATCTTGATGCCTCCAGGGATAGAATTTGGATAGGATGGTCATACCTTAGAGTCAGCAACAGAAGGGTTGCCTAGTGCACTGTGTGACAGCCTGCCATCTAGTTAGCTACTGCCAGTGACGGTCAGTTTCAATCGACTTAGTGCTTGACATACAGGTAGCCTAGGAAGTAATCCCAGTTGTACAAGTCATATAGACTCGTGGGTACCCTAAGGAGGGACCTTATCAGTAGTTGGATGCGGGGCCAACACCCCAGCCTACTCTTATAGATACTTAGGTACAGGTTGTCGCGAGTGACTACGTAAAGATAAACCTGCCTACGAGGCTATGAATCGCCTAGAGAAGTGATATGAAATCTGAACAGGCCAACTTAATGTAAGGTACTAGAACCATAGTAGTACAGTATTACCTTCAGGATAAGAACTATAGTAAGCTACATGTGGAAGGCTAGGGCTGACTGCTAAGGAGCATGTCCGATTAGTAACAGCCCTACAGTCCTTTTAAGCAAGGGAACTAAATAGTTGATTGCTTGTGACCTTACCATTCACTTATGAGTTATTATTGTCCTAGCACGACCTTCAAAGAATCGTTTAGGCCACTATAGACCTTGCCCTATTCTGTCTAGACCATTAGAGATTATGATCAGTGCTAGGACCCTCTGGTCAGGTGTAGGCACACGGGGTGTGCCTGTTGATAACTATGTAGACTATTCTAGAGGCGAGCAGTGATCATCTTAGGCCTAGAGGGCCAGATATGCCTTTTGAGTGGCTAGATTGAGACTTCAGTGTAGCACATCGGTTAGGATTGCCCCCACCTAAGATAGGCTTTTGTTGACCAACTTTAGAGTTGCTAACTGTGTCATCTCCTATGGGGATGGAGGAGCTATATGATGTTGCTCAGAGGAGCTATGCGATGTCCCANTGTATCATCTAACGGGTCATCCTACGTCTGTTGGTCAAAGACTGTGTCATCTCCTATGGGGATGGAGGAGCTATATGATGTTGCTCAGAGGAGCTATGCGATGTCCCAAGGGACTATATTCAGGCCCAAGGGCCATATTACAGTCCATCCATGCATGGGCTTCTACTTTTATGTCGTATCGGCATCACGGCCCTCCATCGAGCCTTGTGTGCCCAGGGTGTAGTTATAGGAGCCCAACAGGCTCAGACACAGTTACAGGAGTCCAGCGAGCTCAGATGCGGACCCAACAGCCAGGTGGGTTGACTGTAGTACCAATAGAATCATAAGAACCTAGATAGGGGTATATAGATGTAATGCCCAGAAAACCCTAAGATCAGACCCGGGAATTGAAATTGAGAAAACCATAAAATATGCACCAGGTCATAGAACGAGTCGTCATGTGACTCGTCAGGTTGACCATGAGTCGTTAAGTGACTCATGGTGAAGGGTTTGACTTAAGTTGAAATTTTGAGTTCTTAAGTTCCCACGGACATGACTATAAGTCGTGGTCAGTCCCCACGACTCGTTGAGTCAGTCCTGGTCAAGGGTTAAGGGAAGGTAAATAGGAAGTCGGCAATGTACCATATAGTTGGACACCATGAGTCGTGGTCAGACACCACGATTTTTTGGTTGAGTCGTGGCCCGCTATTTGCTAATGATTTGAGATTTTGGGCAGTGAAGGTGATGAGTGGTGACCACCAGTAACGATTCGTAGGGTCCTCCGAGGCGAGCCTCAGGTGAATTTGGACACTGTTCGTCACGAGTCTTGACCACGAGTCATGGTCCATGGCGACGACTCATCCAGTCCCTCGTGAGGACTGGCAATCTATTTTTCCCTTTGAGTTTAATAAGGGTTTTCCCGTAATTCCTATTGTCCTAAAGACTAAGCTACGTCATTTTAAGCTCATTTATGAGGGCTTTTTGAAGGGTTAAACCTATCCTAAGCCTTACCATTCCATGCATGCAATACGAGGAGGCTCTTAGAGATGATCAAAGCTTGAATCCATCAATTCTTCTTCAATTTCTCTTGGGTGTTCAAGGAAGAGAGTAAAATCAATCTACCCAGGTATGTGAGGCTATTAATGAGAGTTTCTCTCACTCTCATACCCAAAACTTCCATCAATTCGATGAGGTTTTACTTCTACAATTCGAATTCCATGATCTAAGGGGTTTAGTGCCAATTCTTATGAAATTGTTATGATCTACCTATGGGCCAATTCCTTTTGTGTATCAATTCACATGTTACAAGTTACGGGAAGATTTTATGACTACTTAAATTATAAATTTATGGATTTGATTTCTACAAGATTATGCCCAATTTTGCACGATTCACGAAAAAGCTCAGTGAGGATTTCATTATGATCTCATTGCCTTTTAGCCCATTATGATTTATGACTTATGATAAGATCTCTCTCAAATGCTCATAATGACTTAAGAATATCAAGTGTCAATGATTTACACTTATGTACGATTATCATGATTTATCAATTTATGATTATGACCGACTCACGGGCCTCATTTCATGGATAGTTCACATATTGTCAAGTATGATTATGATTATCATNCGAGTAGTTTCGGGGCCCAGGTTTTGCCTCGAGTCTCAGAACTACGTGCCACCATAGGTCACGATGGGACCTCCCTTGAGATTGTCCCCTTTGCCCGAATGGGCATTTCATGAGTGATATCACACCTTTTTCATGGTTCTACCCTTGGCAAGGTAGGAACACCCTCCCGACTAGGGGTTTATAGGTCGGACTCCATGTGTGCTCATATGGGGTATGTCAGTTATAAGAATCTCCTATTGTTCCTCATGATTTATGCATGTTTATGATTATGCACTTTGGCTCAAGTCATGTTTAATAAAGCTTTCCCTTATGATTATGATTATGGTTAAATTACGAATGTTTTGAAAACCTTGAGCCTTATGTTTACGTTATGGTATTTACATTAAAATCATGTTTGATCTTTCGTTATATTTATGATTGAGTAGATGTTATGTTCATGTCATGGGTCGACTTGGAGTGTCACGACCCGAACGGAGGCCCAGATCGTAGACACGGGACAAGGGACCCTAAGGGACCCCAAGTCGACCCATGACATAAGCATACAACTAACTCATTCTGTAAACTGAAGAAAACATGAATATAATCTCAACGGAAGTCTAATTCAACATCACATCAGAATAACATCCGAAGCTACACATACGTAAGTCTAAAAATCCTCTAATCTGGATGAGATGATGGGACGAGACCCCAACTAACTCAACAATACTGAAACTGAAAATACATAAAGAACTGAATGTCTAGCCCTCGAAGGATGAGGACTCACCAATCAAGTAGGAGCTAACTCTGACAATCGACTACGCACGGGGCTGAGCCTGGGAGCTGGGTCCTGTATCATGAAATGATACAGCATAGAAGGTATGCGGTCAGTACGTGGAATGTACCGAGTATGCAAGGTAAGTAAACCGCTTAAGTAAAATAAAACACTTAAAGCATATCATAAGCTTTCAAGTCTGAGAGAAGGGCTACATGCATTCATTCTGAAATAAAAATATTATCAAGACATGACCATGCATAACTTTATAACATCACGACTGACTCTAATGACTCAAAGCTAAAACATAACATTCATAATAAATGCTAAACAATGAGTCAAACCTTGCTTTTAGAACATTCATGTGTATGATAACTTCCATGAGTAATGAATATGCAAATATGAATCATATAGATAGTGGGAGAGTCGTCACTTAACCAACATACCATGATAGAGCTTACGTGGTCCCGACTATCACACTCAAGTGGGCAGAGCCGTCCAAAACCTTACTAGGGCTAACGATGCTACCATGATAGCGATATCAAGCTCAAAGGGCAAATCAGCCAGGGATAGCTCACAAGGGAGTTCCCAATAATATAATAGTATCAACCTATGTTGGTGCGTAGTTCTGGGGAATAGGGTGATTGACCCTTAACCCGCTCGGTGCTAGACTCTTCTCCTAAAAACATGCAACGCTCTACATCGTATATAATGAAGCTCAACATCGTCTATTGATGAAGCTCAACATCGTCTATTGAAGAAGATCAAGATGAATCATGCATAATGCAACATCGTATGAAACGAAGCTCAACATTGTCTATTGACAAAGCTCATTAATGAAATCATGCATAAACTCGACATCATATGAAAATGAAGCTCAACATTGTCCTTTGACAAGGCTCAATAATGACATACATCTCAATTATGAATTTATGCATATGAGAAGCTTCATTTTGAAACATACCACAAGCTCAAATATAAATGGGAGCTTCTACTCCAATTCATGCGGTATGCTATACATAGGTATATCACATACCACAAGCTAGCAAATATGAAATTTGGGAGACTTCGCTCCAAACAAGCTCATTTTGGGAAAATCATCATTTTAAATCAACATGTGGGCATTTCCCAAGGCTTTATCATACTTGGATCTACTCAATTCATTTTGAAAACAATATCATAAATCATGGGTAGCTTTAGAAACATGCTTTTCATCATCAAATCTAATCATCATCATTCTCTTCTTTCATGAACTTCTCATTCATGGGCATTCAATATCATAATTTAGAAAACATAATTTGGATTGGAAACCATTTAAAATCTACCCAAGCTTCACAATTCACCAATATAAATATAATCTAATCATACCCATGTATAGAAATTGAGGAATTATGCAATTGGGTAAAAAAACCATAACTTGATCATGTGAATTTCTTATACATGATAGAGATTGGGAATGGGTGTGGAAGAAAACATCACTCATAACCCTACATACCTGGGAGGAATGATTTTAAAACTTCTCTAATTGCCCAAGATGAGATTCCAATGGAAACCTTCAAAACATGCTCTAAATCCTCTCTTCAAACTCCCAAGTTTGCATGCATGGAATGAATTAGCTTAGAATAGGTTTTCCCTTCTTAAAAACTTGTAAAACGAGCCTTAAATGACGTAGTATAGGAACCTAGGACTTAGGAATTACAGAAGAGCCCTTACTAAAATCGCTGAAAATAACTGTCAGGTGGTCCTCACGGACGACCTGACGACTCGTTATCAGGGCCAACGACTCGTTGGGTTACCCATCGGGTACACTGCTTGACAAACTCTTGGGGCTCATAAAGATGGACGTAACGGCTCGTTAGGGGTGACCATGACTCGTGGTCACCAATCGTCAAGTACACTGCCTCCCTTATACCAATTTATTTGTATATCATCCAACGACGCACATCACGACTCATTGCCTCACATGACGGGTCATGGCCTCCTCCTATTAAGTACACTAGTTGACCTCTTCAATTTTTCACACACCCTTACCCAACGGTTGACCTAACGACTTGTGGTGACTGACCACGAGTCGTTCCCTCGCTCGTGGGTAACCCTTATCCTCCAACTTCCTGCTCTTCACTAGCCTTCCCCATGAGCCACCTGACGACTCATGGGCTAGTCTCACAAGTCGTCCAATGACTCATTATGTGCCTGCAACTAAGATTATCAGCTTTTTCCCATTTCAACTCCCAGGTACGATCTTTGAGTTCTCGGGGAATAACAATATCTCTCCCTTGGGAACATTCGTCCTCGAATGTTAGAAACACACAGAAAACTTAGAAACATGCAATCATCATATGCAAATACTGGTTATTTAGATCGAAAACTAACGGAATGAATACCTCCGAAAAGGACTACATAGCTGAACTTAATTCAGACATCACATACATCTATCATAACATAAATCAAACTTGTGCACATGAACTGAACATGGAAACTGATTAGAGAATTAGGGAAAAAACTGATACCTCAAACTGAAACTGAGCTGGTAGGGAACAGGTGAGGATATTTAGCCATCATAGCCGCTTCGGCTTCCCACGTAGCTCCCTCAACATGCTGGTTTCTCCATTACACCTTCACCAAAGCTACTTCTTTGTTCCTCAGCCTCCGAACCTGACGATCCAAGATTGCAACCGGAATTTCCACATAACTGAGGCTATCTCCCACACTAACGCTTTCCACCGGGACAACTAAAGTTGGATCACCTAATCACTTTTTCAAGAGCAATACATGGAAGACGAGATGAACTGAAGATAACTCTGGTGGCAATTCCAACTCATACGCTACCTTGCCAACTATTTTCATAACCCGGTAGGAACCAACATAGCGGGGATTGAGTTTTCCTTTCTTCCCAAACTGCATGACTCCCTTCATGGGAGATACCTTTAGAAATACCCAATCGTCTACCTCAAACTTCAAATCTTTTCTCCTCACATCAGCATATGATTTTTGACGACTCTGAAAGATTTTCAGTCTGTCTCTTATCTTCTAAACCTTTTCCATGGCCTTATGAACCGAATCAGGTCCTATCATAGCTGCCTTACAAACCTCAAACCATCTTATGGGCGATCTACACCTTTTCCCGTAAAGAGCCTCGAACGGTGCTATCTGGATGCTGGAGTGATAGTTGTTATTGTAAGCAAACTCGATCAAGGGCAAGTGATCATCCCAACTACCTTTAAAGTCCATCACACAAGCTCTCAACATTTCCTCGAGAGTTTGAATTGTCCTCTCCGCCTGATTATCTGTTTGCGTATGAAATGCTGTGTTGAGCTTAACCTGAGTCCCAAGCCCTTTTTGGAAAGACCACCAATACTGAGAGGCAATCTGAGTACCTCAGTCTGAAATAATAGACATGGGAACTCCATGAAGTCAAACCAACTCCCGAATATACAATTTGGCATAATCATCCGCTGAATCTATGGTTTTGACCTGTAGAAAGCGTGCAGCGTTGGTTAACCTGTCGACCACCACCCAAATTGAATCATGATGTCGACGAGTACGAGGTAGGCTTGTAATGAAATCCATATTAATCTCTTCCCACTTCCAAGTGGGAATGCTAATATCCTGAAGTATGCCTCCCAGCCTTTGATGCTCAACTTTCACTTGCTGACAGTTCGGGCACTTGGCAACAAATTCTGCAATATCCTTGTTCATGCAGTTCCACCAATATATTTCCCGCAAGTCATGATACATCTTTCTGGCACCCGGGTGGATGGAATACCTGGACCCATGTGCCTCATGCGATATCCGGTACCGCAAATTATCGTCATCTGGAACACATAGATGACCCTGGTACCGCAGCACCCCATCTCCCCCTTGGAAGAAGACCTCCACCTTTTGACTCCGAACGGCTTCCTTCAGCTTTACCAACATCGGATCCTCATCTTTCCTAGATTTCACATCCACTACTAAGGATGATTCCAATCCGTTTTGCACAATGATGCCGCCATCGGTCGAGTCGACCAATCTAACTCCCAACCTTTCAAGTCAATGGACATCTTTCACCAACTCCTTCTTTCCCTCATCCATGTGGAACACACTCTCCATAGAGAGCCTACTAAGTGCGTCCTCTACCACATTAGCCTTACCTGGGTGGTAAAGGACATTCATGTCATAATCCTTTAGTAGCTCCAACCACCTCCTTTTTCGAAGATTGAGATCTTTCTACGTGAACACATATTGCAAGATCTTGTGATGCATGAACACATCCACGTGGACCCCATACAAGTAATGCTGCCATATCTTCAATGCGAACACCACCGCGGCCAACTCAAGATCATGGGTTGGGTAATTCCTCTCATGGAATTTCAACTGTCTTGAGGCGTATGCTCTCACTTTCCCATGATGCAGCAACACACACCCAAGTACGATTCTCGAAGCATCACAATACACCACAAAACCATCAGTACCCTCAGGTAGGGTCAACACTGGTGCTGAAGTGAGTCGAGTCTTCAACTCTTGGAAGCTTTTCTCACAAGCCTCCAACCATTGGAACTTTACCTTTTTCCGAGTCAACTTGGTCAAAGTGCCGAAATAGATGAGAAACCCTCAACAAATCTCCGGTAGTAACCCGCTCAGCCCAAAAAGCTCCTGATATCTGATAGGTACACCGGAATGGGCCAATTCTTCACCGCCTCAATTTTCTAAGAATCTACCTTTATTCCCTCACTCGATACCACATGGCCCAAGAATGCTACAGAGTCCAACCAAAACTCACATTTGTTGAACTTTGCACAAAACTGACGATCCTTGAGAGTATGGAGCACTACTCTCAAGTGAGCGGCATGCTCCTCCTCGCTTCGAGAATATATAAGGATGTCATCAATGAACACAATCACGAACATGTCCAAATATGCCTTGAACACCCTGTTCATTAGATCCATAAAAGCTGCAGGGGCGTTGGTTAGTCCAAAAGACATAACAACAAATTTGTAGTGACTATACCAAGTCCTGAAAGTGGTTTTCGGGATGTCACTCTCCCAAACCCTGAGGTGGTGATACTCGGATCTGAGGTCAATCTTGAAGAAACACTTGGCACACTGAAGTTGGTCAAACAAATCATTGATCCTGGGTAAAGGATACCTATTCTTAACAGTGACCTTGTTCAACTGCCGATAGTCAATGCACATCTGAAGCGAACCATCCTTGTTTCGGACAAATAACACCGGTGCACCCCATGGAGACTTACTTGGCCTAATGAAACCCTTATCTAACAGGTCCTTCAACTGGTCCTTCAACTCTTTTAGCTCCGCTGAAGCCGTTCTGTAGGGAGGAATAGATATAGGCTGCGGGTCGAGAAGAATATCTATATCGAAATCAATCTCCCGCTTGGGAGGGACACCAAGAAAATCATCAGGAAAGACCTCTGGATACTCACGTACTACTGGTATAGACTGGATGGTCAAGGTCTCAACCTATACTACCTTAAACCAAACTAGATGGTACATGCAACCCTTAGAAATCATCTTTCTTGCCTTAAGGTAGGAAATGAATCAACCTACAAGCACAGCGGAACTACCCTTCCATTCTAATACTGGATCACTCGGAAATCTGAACTCTACTGACCGGGTTCTACAATTAACTGAAGCATAGCATGCAAATAGCCAATACATGTCGAGAATAACATCGAAATTAGTCATGGCTAACTCTATCAAATCTGTTGAGATGACCTTATGTAGGACTGAGACTGGGCAATCTCCATACACCCATCTAGCTATAACTAAGTCACCTACTGGAGTAGAAACTGAGAAGGGCTCTAACAAGACATTGGGACTGACTCTGAATCTACTGGCTACATATGGTGTCACAAAGGACAAGGTCTCCCCCGGATCTAGCAAGGCATAAACATCAATATGGAAGACTCGCAACATACTAGTAACCACATCAAGGGAGACCTCCTGCTCCTGACAGGAAGCTAAAGCATAGAACTTGTTCTGGCATTGACCGCCAGCTATGCTAGTAGATGCCCCATGATGTGTTGAACGTGGGGGAGGGGCTGCTGAATTAGAAGCTGGGCCTCGGCCCCCAACCTAATCCTGTCTCACAGTTGGAAAATCTCTGAGCATATGTTCGGGTTTCCCACAACCAAAACAAGCTCCTGAACCTTCCAAACACTGGCATGTGTGCCCTCAGCCACATCTGCGACAAGCTAGGATGTTGGAATCTACGGGTCTGCTGCTCTGACCCCTCGAGCCTGACGCTCGCCCTCACTGATCATGCCTGGGCATGGATGGAACACTCAATGCCGAAGATGCCAGGGCTAATGATCTCTGGTGAGTCTGTTGTCGGTGCCCACTACCAGACCTCTACTGAGAGAATCTGTGATCACCGGTCCTGTCCCTCTTGACCTCCTCTCCCTCGAATGTGCCACCTCTATCTTCTGGGCATAAAACACCATGCGAGAGAAATCCATATCCTGGTGAATCATAGCAATCTGACACTCCTTATCCAAATACCCTGCACAAATACTCTAGCATTGTCATCCTTCCCTACTTCAGTTTACAAACTCAGCTGCTTGAGCTCCCTCATCTCCCGAGGGAAGAACCGATCTAGGAATGCAATCTGAAACTCCTCCCACGTGATCGGACCTGCTCCTGCAACCCTGCTATCCTTCCATTGATGAAACCAGATATGCACAACCCCCTTCAACTGGTAGGAGGCCAACTCTGCGCACTCAACACTACTCACCCCCATGACTTGGGTGATCGTGACAATCTCATCAATGAAATCATGCAGGACCTCATCTACCTTGGACCCCAAGAACTCCGGCAGGTTCATTCTCAAGAAGTCTCTGACTCTGGTTGTCGCTGCATTACCATTTTGAGTAACATGCACAACAACCTGTTGATTGACCTAAGCGGACAGAGCCTGCGCAAGCATCTGAATAACAGCCCAGAACTAAGCATGAGCGACTGGCTCCGGTGACTGAGGCTCCTGAACTGGTTGGGATGGCTGATGCCTATAACCGTTCCCATCCTTGTGGCTTTCACCACCTCCATTTCTCCTTCCTTTCATTCTTCGAGGAGCCATGATTCTGCAATCGAGAATAGCATGAATTAGAAGGATAGAAAGACCTTTCATCGCACGACATAGATCATAAAAAAGGGAACATTTCCTAAACATCTAGTAACCTCTTCGTCATAAGCGTGGTGCGCTTCACACCCATGAAAAATACCCTACTTAATGCGGCTTTCAAACACCCTAGGACACTTAAAACCTATTGCTCTGATACCAAGTTTGTCACGACCCGAACGGAGGCCCTAATCGTAGACAAAGGACAAGGGATGCCAAGAGACCCCAAGTCGATCAATGGCATAAGCATACAACTAGCTCATTCAATAAACTAAAGAAAACATGAATATAATCTCAACGGAGTTCTAATTCAACATCACATCAGAATAACATCTGAAGCTACACATATATAAGTCTGAAAAGCCTCTAATCTGGACGAGTTGATGGGACAAGACCCCAACTAACTCAACAATACTGAAACTGAAAATACATAAGGAATTGAATGTCTAGTCCTCGAAGGATGAGGACTCACCAATTAAGTTGGAGCTAACTCTGACAATCGACTATGCACTGGGATGAGCCTGGGAGCTGGGTCCTGTATCATGAAATAATACAGCATAGAAGGTATGCGATCAGTACGTGGAATATACCGAGTATGCAAGGTAAGTAAACTGCTTAAGTAAAATAAAACACTTAAAGCATTTCATAGAATATCATAAGCTTTCAAGTTTGAGAGAAGGCCTACATGCATTCATTCTAAAATCAAAATATTATCAAGACATGACCATGCATAACTTTATAACATCACGGCTGACTCGAACGACTCAAAACTAAAACATAACATTCATAATAAAAGATGAACGATGAGTCAAACCTTGCTTTTAGAACATGTATGCTTATGATAACTTCCACGAGTAATGAATATGAAATATTGAATCATATAGACAGTGGGAGACTCGTCACTTAACTGACATACCATGATAGAGCTTACGTGGTCTCAATTATCATACTCAAGTGGGCAGAGCCGTCCAAAACCTTGCCAGGGCTAAGGACGCTACTATGATATCGATATCAAGCTCAAAGGGTCAATCAGCTGAGGATAGCTCACAAGGGAGGTCCCAATAATACAATAGTATCAACCTACGTTGGCACATAGTTCTGGGGCATAGGGTGATTGACCCTTAACCTGCTCGGTGCTAGACTCTTCTCCCAAAAATATGCAATTCTCTACATCGTATATAATGAAGCTCAACATCGTCTATTGACGAAGCTAAAGATGAAAACATGCATAACTCAACATCGTATGAAATGAAGCTCAACATTGTCTATTGACAAAGCTTATTAATGAAATCATACATAGACTCGACAGCATATGAAAATGAAGCTCAACATTGTCCTTTGACAAGGCTCAATAATGACATACATCTCAATTATGAATTTATGCATATGAGAAGCTTTATTTTGAAACATACCACAAGCTCAAATATAAACGGGTGCTTCTACTCCAATTCATGCGGTAAGCTATACATAGGAATATCTTAACATACCATAAGCTAGAAAATATGAAATTTGGGAGACTTCACTCCAAATAATGTGGTAAGCTCATTTCGGGAAAATCATCATTTTAAATCAACATGTGGGCATTGCCCAAAGCTTTATCATACTTGGATCTACTCAATTCATTTCGAAAACAATATCATAAATCATGGGTAGCTTTAGAAACATGCTTTTCATCATCAAATCTCATCATCATCATACATTCATCATCATTCTCTTCTTTCATGAAATTCTCATCCATGGGCATTCAATATCATAATTTAGAAAACATAATTTGGATTGGAAACCATTTAAAATCTGCCCAAGCTTCACAATTCACCAATGTAAATATAATCTAATCATACCCATGTATAGAAATTGAGGAATTATGCAATTGGGTAAAAATCCCAATAACTTGATCATGTGAATTTCTTATACAAGATAGAGATTGGGCATGGGTGTGGAAGAAAACATCCACTCATAACCCTACATACCTAAGAGGGATTAATTTAACACTTCTCTAATTGCCCAAGATGAGATTCCATTGGAAACCTTCAAAACTTGCTCGAAATCCTCTCTTCAAACTCCCAAGTTTGCATGCATGGAATGAATTAGCTTAGAATAGGTTTTTCCCTCTTAAAACCCTATAAAACGAGCCTTAAATGACATAGTATAGGCCCCTAGGAATTAGGAATTACAGAAGAGCCCTTACTAAAATCGCTGAAAATAACTGCCAGGTGGTCCTAACAGACAACCTAATGACTCGTTGCCAGGGCCAACGATTCATTGGATTACCCGTGGGGTACACTGCTTGACAAACTCTTAGGGATCATAAAGATGGATGTAACGACTCTTTAGGGGTGACCATGACTCATGGTCACCAATCATCAAGTACACTGCCTACCTTATACCAATTTACTTGTATATCATCCAACGACGCACATCACGACTCATTGCCTGACATGAAGTATCGTGATCTCCTCCCATTATGTTCACTGGTCGACCTCTTCAATTTTTCACACACCCTTACCCCACGGTTGACCTAACGACTTGTGGTGACTGAACATGAGTCATTCCCTCGCCCTTAGGGAACCCTTATCCTCCAACTTCCTACTCTTCACTAGACTTCCCCATGAGCCACCTGATGACTCGTGGGCTGGTCTCACGAGTCGTCCAATGACTCATTCTATTCCTGCAACTCATGTTTTCAGCTTTTCCCCATTTCAACTCATGTGTTCGATCTTTAAGTTCTCGGGGTATAACATGGAGTCCCTCGGGGTTCCTTGTCCCGTGTCTCAATCCAAGCCTATGTTCGGGTCGTGAAAAACTTGGTATCAGAGCCTTTGGTTTTGAAGTGTCCTAGGGTGTCCAAAAGTTGCATTGAGTAGAGTCTTTTTTCAAGGGTGTGAAGCACGCCATACTTATGACGAAGTGTCTACGAAACGTTTAGGAAATGTTCCCTTCTTTCATGATCTATGTCATGCGATGAAATGTCTCTCTATCCTTATAACTTGTGCTATACGCATTTGTATAATCATGCCTCTCCGCAGAGTAAACTGCAGGAGAAATGGAAACGGCAATGTCCATAAGGATGGCAACGGGGGCGGGCACTAACAAGCCCCACTAGTTCATGAGGAGCATGCACCAGAGCCAGCTGCCTACGCTGAATTCAGAGCAGCCATACAGATGCTAGCACAGGCCTTAACTGCTCAGGTCAACCAGCAGGCGGTGGAGCATTTTCCTCAGAACGGGAATACGACGGCAGCTAGAGTTAGAGACTTATTGAGGATGAACCCTCCAATGTTCATGAGATCAAAGGTGGATGAGGATCCATATGATATCATCGATGAGATTCTGAAGATCACCCAGGTCATGGGGGTGACCAATGGTGAGTGCATTGACTTAGCCTCTTATCAGCTAAAAGGGGTCGTGCATCTCTGGTTCAAACAGTGGAGAGATAGTAGGACAGTAGGAACAGGCCTGATCAGCTGTGATGAGTTTCATGTTTCTTTTCTAGATCGGTTCTTACCCCATGAGATGAGGGAGCTGAAAGCGGCCGAGTTTGTGAACCTAAAGCAGGGAAACATGACAGTTCAAGAATATTCCTTAGAGTTCACCCGTCTTTCTAAGTATGCATCAGAGCTTGTAGTGGATCAGAGGGCTCGAGTGAGCCAGTTTGTACATGGAGTAGCGGGCTACCTAGACAAGGATTGTAGGACCTCCATGCTCCATCAGGATATGGATTTCCCTCAAATCGTGTTGTACACCCAGCAAATGGAGGCGGCATATCAGAGAGGGAAGGAGGCCAAGAGAGCCAGGACAGACAGTTATGGGACCTCTCAGCTGATATTAGGGGGCGGACATCGCCAGTAGTCACATCACAAGTCTTTTGCTCCAGCACCATTATCACCTAGTAGACCATCCAGACCATGAGATGATCAGAGGAGCAGGGCCTCAGGTTCGAGGGGCCAAAGTAGCATGCATATAGAGCGCACCTTTCCAGCCTGTATAAGGTGTGGCAAGAATCACCCAGGGAGGTGTTTAGTTGGCTTAGACGCTTATTTCGGGTGTGGCAAACCCGTACACAGACTCAGGGATTTCCCTTTGTCAGATCAGGGGATGGTGGAGCCCGTATGCCAGCCGCTAGTTCAGTGGCTCCAACAGCACGTCCCTCCTAGAAAGTTGCTTCAATTAGTTCAGCTGGGGCCAGCGCCAGAACAGATTTTATGCCCTTGCATCCCGACAGGAATAGGAGACTTTCCCATATGTGGTTATTGGTATGTTACGAGTCTTCCACCTTGATGTTTATGCTTTGTTAGATCTAGGGGCTACTTTGTCTTTTGTGATGCCCTATGTTTCTAGTAGCTTCGGAGTCAGTCCGGAAATCTTATCAGAACCCTTCTCAGTCTCTACTCCAGTATGTGATTCAGTTATAGCTCGACGGTTATATGGAAATTGCCCGGTCTCAGTCCTTCAGAAAATCACCTCAGCAGATCTAGTAGAGTTAGCTATGACCGATTTTGATGTTATTCTCAGCATGGATTGGCTATTTGCATGTTATGCATCAATTAATTATAGGACCCGTGCTATAGAGTTCAGATTTCCAAGTGAGCCAGCCTTAGAATGGAAGGGTAGTTCGATTGTGCCTGTAGGTCGTTTCATTTCCTATCTTAAGGCCAGAAAGATGATTTCCAAAGTTTGTGTGTACCATCTAGTTAGGGTTAAGGATTCTACGTCCGAGGCCCCAACTATCCAATCTGTTCCAGTGGTATGTGAGTATCCAAAAGTGTTCCCAGATGATCTATCGGGTATTCCTCCTGAGAGGGAAATCGATTTTGGTATTGACCTCTACCCAACATGCAGCCTATATCTATTACTCCTTACCGAATGGATCCAGCTAAGCTAAAGGAGTTGAAGGACCTTCTAGACAAGGGTTTCATCAGACATAGCAAGTCTCCATGGGGTGCACCAGTTCTGTTTGTCCAAAAGAAGGATGGTTCCCTTCAAATGTGCATTGGCTATCGATAATTGAACAAGGTCACCATCAAGAACAGGTATCCTCTCCCCAGGATTGACAACTTATTTGACCAACTCTAGGGTTCCAAGTGCTTTTCCAAGATAGACCTCATATCCGGGTACCATCAGCTCAGGGTTCGAGAGAGTGACATTTCGAAAACAGCTTTCAGAACTTGGTATGGTCACTATGAGTTTTTAGTTATATCTTTTGGACTAACGAATGCTCCTGCAACCTTTATGGACCTAATGAACAGGGTGTTCAAGCCATATCTATACATGTTCGTGATCGTGTTCATTGATGACATCCTTATATACTCTCGGAGCGAGGAGGAGCATGCCGCTCATTTAAGGGTGGTGTTGCAGACTTTGAAGGATCTTCAATTGTATGCACAATTTAGCATATGTGAGTTTTTGTTGAATTATGTGGCATTCTTGGGCCATGTGGTGTCTAGTGAAGGTGTGCAAGTAGACTCTCAGAAGATAGAGGAAGTGAAGAATTGGCCCAGACCGGTGAATCCCTTAAATATCAGAAGTTTCTTGGGCTTAGCTGGCTACTATCGGAGATTTGTTGAAGGGTTTTCATCTATTGCAGCACCATTAACCAAACTGACCTAGTAAAAGGTAAATTTCCAATGGTCGGAGGCTTGTGACAGAGCTTCCAAGAGTTGAAGGCTCAACTCACCTCAGCACCGGTGTTGACCCTACCCGAGGGCACCGATGGGTTCGTGGTGTATTGTAATGCCTCAAGGATCGGGCTTGGATGTGTATTGTTGCGGCATGGAAGAGTTATAGCCTATGCTTCTAGACAGCTGAAAGTGCATGAAAAGAACTATCCGACTCATGATCTCAAATTGGCAGTGGTTGTATTTACCTTGAAAATATGGAGATACTATTTATATGGGGTCCACATAGATGTGTTCACGGACCACAAGAGCCTACAATATGTGTTTACCCAGAAAGATCTCAATCTTCATCAAAGGAGGTGGTTGGAGCTACTCAAGGATTATGATATGAGTGTCCTATACCACCCGAGCAAAGCCAATGTAGTAGAGGACGCTCTTAGTAGGATATATATAGAGAAAGTGCCCCATGTGGAGTAGGAGAGGAAGGAATTTGTGAAATATGTGCATAGACTACACGATTCGGAGTTTGTTTGGTCCACTCGACAGATGGTGGAGTAGTTGATCAGAATGGGTCAGAATAATCCTTTGTGAATGATGCAAAAGCTAGACAAGACGATGACCCCATCTTGGTGAAATTAAAGGAAGTTGTTCAGAATCAGAAGGTGGAAGTCTTCTCCAAAGGGGGAGATGGTGTGCTCCGATACCAGGGTCGCTTATGTGTTCCGGATGTTGATGATCATAGAGACCGGATGTTGCATGAGGCTCATGGATCCAGGTATTCTATACATCCAGGTGCCACCAAGATGTACCATGACCTACGGGAACTCTATTGGTGGAATGGAATGAAGAAAGACATAGCAGAATTTGTGGATAAGTGTCCAAACTGTCAACAGGTAAAGGTTGAGCATCAAAGACCTGGAGGTGTGCTCCAAGATATTAGCATCCCTACTTAGATGTGGGAAGAGATCAACATGGACTTCATTACAGGTTTTCACCGCACTCGTAGAAAGTATGACTCCAGTTGGGTTGTTGTGGACAGGTTGACCAAAGCACCTTATTTCTTACCAGTCAAAACTAATGATTCAGCGGAGGATTATGCTAAGTGTTACACCCCGTAAATATTAACGATTAGTAAGCGTACGCATGGACTTACGACAAATAAAGAGAGAGTGACGCATGTAGAAAAGCCTCAAAAGCAGGGTCGAACAAAACCAGCACGCGCAGGGCCAGCGCGACGCGCCAACCAGCACCGCACTGGCCAACACGACGCGCCAGGCCTGTTGGTGCCTTGAAAGGCGCGGCGCGGGACTGGAGTTGTCGTGATGGCTAATCTCGGGCTAAAATAGCATGCCCGAGTGATGCTTTATACCTTAATTTAGTCTTGTTTATCTAATTTATTTTATACATTTTCATGTGATTTTATATAAAT